>PVJS01005955.1:21566-62002 GCA_004027185.1 Glis glis | reverse complement strand
GGCTCTCACCATTATAACAAAGAACCCCTGTGCACCTTCCCCAGGTTCACTGTCTCTCACCATTGTAACAAACAACTCCTGTGCACCTTCCCCAGGTTCACTGTCTCTCACCATTGTAACAAACAACTCCTGTGCACCTTCCCCAGGTTCACTGTCTCTCACCATTGTAACAAACAACTCCTGTGCGCCTTCACCAGGTTCACCAGCTCTCACCATTGTAACAATGCCTGCACACCTTCCCCAGGTTCACTGGCTCTCATCATTGTAACAAAGAACTCCTGTGCGCCTTCCCCAGGTTCACCAGCTCTCACCATTACAATAGAAGAACTCCTGTGCGCCTTCCCCAGGTTCACCAGCTCTCACCATTATAACAAAGAACTCCTGTGCGCCTTCCCCAGGTTCACCAGCTCTCACCATTTTGTCACTTGTGCTTTATCATATTGGCTCCTCCTCTATGAACAATTTTTCTACATCATTTGAGAAGAGGTTGCATACAATGTGTCCCTTTACCTCCTTGATACTTCATTACGTCTTTTCTAAGAAAAAAGTGTTTTCTTACACATTCTCAGCATAGTCATCACATTCAGAAAATTTAATATCATACCCCAACTATAATTCCAAGAATGCTCCAATTGTTTTACTGTCCCTACAGTGTCCTGTATCAGGATCCCCCAGGGCAGGATCCACCCCAGGATCACTTTTTGCATTTATGTGTAATGTTTCCATGATCTCTTTTGATCTGGAATGGTTCCTATCTTTCTTTGTCTCTCATGACAATAAATCAAATGGCCCTCACCTTGGCTTCCTCTGAGGTCTGCTGCTGATGACCCTCCCCAGCTGTGGGGGTGTGAACTTATCAAGGCTCCAGGGCCCAGGGGTCCCCTCTGCTCTTGAAGGTCATGATAACCACCTGGACAGGGTGAAGTTACTATTTCTGCTTCGACAATGAGTGGGTCGTTTGTGAGGAGATGCTCTGAGATGATGTGACTGTCCTGTTGCTCATCACACAACCCTGTACTACAAGTAGCATTCATTGATGACTCTGACCTGCATCAGTTATTACTATAATGGTCGCAAAGTGGCAATTTGCTAATTCATCGTTTCTTGTAGATGTACAGTCAGCATTCTACTCTAAGGAAACACTTGCCCTTCTCCCTGCCTCCCTCTCTCTGTAACTATCCTAAGCATGAACGTTCTTAATCCATTCAATGGGTTATAATCCATTACTTTCCTTGTTTACTCTAATGCTAGGATTGTCCTAATTTGGCCACTGGGAGCCTCCTACAGCTGGCCTCTCTGCCCTTCAGACAGGCTCCCATTAAGTATTTTGAGTGTGACCGTATATTCTGACTCAACACAATGTTCCAAGCTTCTGTATCTTCCCTTCCCCAGCCCTGGACCAGCCATTTCTCAAAGACTCCTGGTTCCTCTTAGTGAAAACTGATACTTCAAAAGCAAGATCTGAGCAAAAACTTCTCCCTTTAAAAGGAACCAACTACCAGTACTTGGGCAGCTGAGACAGGAGGATCACGGGTTCATGGCCAGCCTTAGTAACTTAGTGAAGCCCTCCACAACTTAGTGAGACCCTTTTTCCAAACAAAAAATAAAAATTGGGCTGGGAGTGTAGAATGCCCTGGGTTCAGTCCTCAGTACTACAAAAAAAAAAAAAAACAACTAAAGCAAGATGAAGGAATCAACAGTGCTTCTGTAAAGGCTTTATTCCTGACCTCCATCTTATAAAAGTAGCCTGGAGAACTCCTCCACAGACCTCTGGCTGGAGTGAGCCACGACTCTAATTAAGCATTAGAATCAACACCAAGATAACAAAGGGTAAATTCTATTAAGGGTGGAAGATTTCTTTCTATTCTTTTAACAGCCAGTAAAGAATTTTTTTAAAAAAAAAAAGTTTTATTCCTTGAGAGAAAAATTAAATAAGCAAAGAAGGAGACAATACATGTTTTTCCAAAATATCAGAGGCTTCTTATGGTAATTTTATTCATAAAAAGGATAATTGTAAACTTATTCATATTATTATTATTCTTTTCTTTTATAGTTTCCTTTATTTCCAAATGATTGTCACATGTTAAGTCAAGATAAACTTAAAAATGAAAGGAGCTATTCCAATCATAAGAAATTAACTGACTAAATTACACATAAATATGCAACGAATCTGGTTCTTGATATCATACACAAAGAGGAGCAGTGATGTGTTGTGCCTGTATAATGGAATTCAAAATTATTCATACCATTATAGGTTTCAAAGTGACACAAACTCATCATATTCTAATTATATCTTCGAACTTAGACACAAGTCGGACCCATCTCAAAGGCATGCGGCAAGTCGGCCATACCAGGAGCAGCGCATCTGCAGGAACTCTCCCTCCCCCAAACCCCTGTGCGCTGGGCTACAGGCCAGGGACCTCCCAGGCCACCAGGATCCGATCTGTGTGTCCTTGGCTGGTTGCCCCTCGTTTCCCAGACCGCGAATGCTAGAGCCCACAGCCCATGCCTTGGGTGGCCCCCAGGTGACCTCAGCCCCTCCTAGGCTCCACCACTGTAGGAGCAGTGCTATCGAACACATTGCACCCCTGGTGTGCACTGTGTAACACTCTCCCCAACCCCAGGCTCCTTCTTACCCACGGCTGCCAGCCGGACATCCCCGGCACGCTCAGACTCCCCATGCCCAAGCTGACCTTCTGCAACCAGCCCTGCCTGCACCTCTCCTAGCTCGGCTCATGGCAATTCCCCACATCCAGGAGCTCAGGCAGATACCTTGGGCCACCTCTGACCCTTTGCTGTCCCTCTCTCTCCCCCTGCCTAATCCACCCTGGTCCACGCCCCAACATCGTCACCTGGACACCCTTAAGAGCTCACAACCTGTCACCCAGCTCCCAGTGTTTGCCATGTGTCTAGTCTCCATGTGGGGCCTGTGGTCCTTTCCAGCCCCAGCCAGGCCCTGACCCCTCTGCCCATCCCTCAGTGGCCGCATTGGTACCATCCTCCTCACTTGGCCCTGTTTCCTCTCTGATTCTGTCCTCACTCGATGCCACCCCCGAAGCCACCCCCTCGTACTCAGCAAGCCCACACCCCCAGCGCCTTCACGACTGCTGGTGCTCGGCCTGGGCCACTGCTCCCTCTCCTCCAAACATCAACACTGCCAGGACAGTGCGCCCCTGTCCTGGACAGCAAGCCACTCCCTTGCTTCTGATTACTCCATAGCACATATTCCCTTCTGTTGTACGATATATTTTATATAGGTGTCTTGTTTAATAGATGTCTTTCCACTAGCAGAGAAACACCTCAGGGCAGGGGAGTTTTCTACTGTTCCCCGAGGATTCCGGGTGATTAAGCACGTATGGAGCGACCATACTAACTGAATGACTGAAGGGAGGAAGGATAAGTGATGCTGTCATGAGTCATTTTTCCTTATCAGAAAATAATATTTCCAAGCTGGGCGTGGTGGCGCATGCTTGTAATCCCAGTACTTGGGAGGCTGAGACAGGAGGATCCGGGTTCTCGGCCAGCCTCAGCTACTTAGTGAGGCCCTCCGCAACTTCGTGAAACCCTGTTTCAAAATAAAGAATAAAAAAATCGAGCTGGGGGGTGTAGCTTGGAGGTAGAATGCCCCTGGGTTCCGTCCCCGGTACCACAAAAAGAAAAAAGAGAAAGAAAATAACATTTCCAAGCCGGGCATGGTGGCACACGCTTGTAATTCTAGTACTTGGGAGGCTGAGACAGGAGGATCGCAGGTTCAAAGCCAGCCTTGGCAACTGAGGCTCTCAGCAACCTAGTGAGACCTTGTTTCCAAATAAGAAATAAAATCGATCTGGAGGTGTAGGTCGGAGATAGAATGCCTCTGGGTTCAATCCCCAGCACCAAAATAAAGAAAGAAAGAAAATAAGATTTCCATTCATCAATTCATAACAGACTTTGTAACTAAAATTAAACTAGTCACTGTGAATTTATGACAATCAATGGTCTCCTGGGGAAAGTGTAGGCCATGGGCATGTTCATACCTAATCCATTCATTCCACAAGTATTAGCTGAGTGATTACTCGGTGCTGAGTGATGCTGTGCCAATCCACACACCGAGCTCACAGTGCTCTGCACACAACAAACACCACAGAGGCCCACAGGCAGAGAAGTGCACAGCAATGCATCTTGGGACAGGGGAACCAGTGCCATAGAATTGGAAGACAGGGAGCCCTGGAGCGAGCCTCCCAAGGGTGAACAGGGACAGCTTCAGAGGAAAGGACAACTGGCCCAAGAGCGACCAGTAGGTGCTAGGCCCAGAGCAGGGCTAATGTCAGGGAGAAGGGAAGAGATGCACAGCAAGGTCCGGGGCTGACAGGACAGAGGGACGCAGGGCCCATGCCAGGCTGGAGGTGAGCGGGGCCACTCCATGCCAGCCTCGGGGCCATATTGGGGGGCAAGGACTCATCCTGAAAAGCAGCAAGAAGTCACATTTTAAAGGACATGACTGATCTGCTCTGGGTTTTAAGAAGATGCTCTTGGTGCATAAGCTCATGTTAAGTGCAGATATCTGCAATTCTAGTACTGCAGTTAGCAGATCCAAATGGGATTCCTCATTCCATTAGCCACATACTTGGGTTGAAGCATTAGCTCTGACTGCAAGCTACAGCTCCACTGAGCTGTTCAGGATCAGCAGTCTGGCATCAGAGGCAGAGCTGAGGACTTACAACACTGGTTCCCTGCCGCAGCACTTCTCCGGGGTTCCTCCTGGCTCTCCAACTGCCCACCTGTGCATCAGGTAAGGTATCATGGGAAGTACCTCCTGATCATGACTGGAGTAGTGACCAGTGCTCAGACAATGGGAATGCCTTTAACAGAAGGACCACACGGTCAGGCTGACAGGTAAATGACTTTCCCACCAGAGACTCTCCAAGCACAGACCTGGCCTCCGACCTCCCGCCAGCACATGCTCCCTCCCCTCACTGAGGCAAAGCCCGAAGAAGACTGAACGTGGAGACCTCTACACACTAAACACAGCCTCTCAGACCAACAGAAGCCATCTGGGCCTCCTGCGCCCTGATCACCGCACCAGCGTGGAAGACGCAGGCCAGCTGGATCTCCTTCATTACAGGGGAAGCAGGCGCTTCATATACTTCAGCTGCACTCCTTTTCCTTGGGAATAGTGAAATGCTACATGGTCCTTGGCTAAGATTTCTCTGTGGACTGAAGGATGGGCAATAATTGCAAAACCAAGCCGGTGTGGTGGTGCACGCCTGTAACCCCACTACTTGGGAGGCTGAGACAGGAGGATCGCAGGTTCAGAGCCAGCCTCGGCAACTTAACAAGACCCTGTTTCCAAATAAAAAATAAAAAGTACTAGGGGTGTAGCTCAGAGGTAGAATGCCTCTGGGTTCAATCCTCAGCACCACCCAAAAAAATAATAATAATAATAATTGCAAAAGCATTTATTGAAATAATAAGACTCTTATTACCCCTGAGTGAACAGCTCCAAACACTGTGTATCCCTCAAATGTGATAGGAGGCACGAGAAGTGGCCACCACAGGTTATGTAGCAATAGCCTTACCAAAGGCCACTGCTGCCCCCCGCTGGACAAGATAGCCCTGGCTTCAAGACCCAAATCTCAGCTCATCCTCTTGCATCTCTAGACAGCACAGAATGTCCAGCAAATATTAACTTTCTATTCTTATAAAGCGTGGAATCCAAATTAAAGTTACCTGTCTCCAAAATTCTAATTATTCCACTTTAGAAGGAAAGCCTAAGCATAAGTAGTAAATCACCATCAAAATTCCCCATCAATCCTATGATCCCAAATAGTTCTTTAAATGACCAGGGACCAAGCCCTTGCACCCACCTTCACTTCTGGAACAAGAGTGTAGTACCCAAGACTGGTCTCAATCTTAGGCCCAATGAGCATCACAAACACATAGAATACTGTCACCTTCCAGGATACATTCATAACAAAAGCATTTCTAGACTGTCTTCGGAAATTAAAGAATGTGAAGCTGGCGCGGTGGCGCACACCTTAAGTCCCAGTACTGGGGAGGCTAAGACAGAAGGATTGCAGGTTCTAGGCCCGCCTCAGCAACTTAGCAAAACCCCGTTTCAAAATAAAAAATAAAAAGGGCTGGAGGGGTAGCTCAGAGGTAAAATGTCCCTGAGTTCAACCCGCAGTACCAAAAAGATAAATAAGTAAATAACATGGCATTATGCTGAAGGTCCTAATAGTAAGAATAAATTTCTCAAGCACTGTAACATCTTATATGAAAATTAAAGTCTGAATAAAACAACAAAAAAAGTAATCTCCCTTTTTTTAATTAAAAAGTATATCAGTTATATAATGCCATTTCAGCAAACACCCAATTCTGCCAAGATTATTATGGCTACAATTATAGACTTTGAAAAGTAAAAAGGAACTTCCTTCTCTGGTCTGTAAACCAGCAATTACAGTAGAAGCATCCCGCCCTGACCGTCTTCGAATCAACTCGAGGGCCATTTTCAGTACAATACTGTGGGGTTTTCACTTTTCCAAGTACATAATCAAAGTTCAATACTCAGTTCTTCCACAAATCAGTCAATGGAGGTAAATTGAAACTAGTCAATGCTCATCCACCCTGAAAATTATCTTCCTGCAAAACTGGAGGAATGATCAATTCAAAGGGAACATCCCATTAACTTCCCCACGAGATTTCAGCTGGGTCTGAAGTGAGCAGCCGTGAAAATCACGAACTACATTCGACACTGGGACCTCATAAAGCAGTTTTCAAACTGCAAGCTTTAAGGCTTAGGTAGGTCATTGAGATTTTTATCTGAAACAAAAGTTTAAATATATGACTGAATCTTTTATGATTAAACTTTTAAGGCCCCGAAGTAGTTTATTAAACCAGGAACTGAAATCCAGCGTTCCTTCGAAGTCCCTGGGGGCTGTCACTGCACAGGGGTGAGAGGCAGCATGCTGGCACTGGAGGGCCTGCGACATCCTGCCCCAGACAGAGGGGGGCGCATACTCACCATCTGAGGTACGCCAAAAATGACAACGTTTGAGTACTGCGAAAAGGTGACCTAGCAAGATGGGAAACAATGGATAGATTAATTCTCAAAAGCCAGACGTTAAGCTTACCGTGTTTCACAGAAGTGAGCAGCAATTTTCCACCTCGCCCTCTTTAAAACTGCTCATGTGGCCCTCTTTAAAACTGCACAAGGAAAAGAGCGCCATGCTCCCGCGTTCACTCATGCTAGCCCAGTGCATCCGTGTGCACACATTCATTCGTGCTAGCCCAATCCATTCGTTTTCCCCAATGTTGCCCTGTAGCTCATTTCATCGCACCCTCACAGGGACTCCATGTCCTCAGGGTGTGCCTGAGGGACCAGGTGTCAGAAAGGCCAGGGACTCCCGAGCCCCGCCCACCAACCACACATTCCCACTCTACTCCATTAGACGCCAAACCAGCTTAGCAAGAACTTGAACCATGTGTTCGAGGCCGAGCCATCCTTAGAATTCTAATCCCTCTTCTTCTCTAAAATGCTATGTAAAAAGTACAATAAGATGGTCTCTTAAACAGTTGAAAAATGGGGAGAAAAGTGCTTTGCCAGTCAAAATTCTTATGGCCCAATAAAAGCCTTATTTACTCTATAGAGAGATCGTTTAGTTATATATGGTATGAAAACAATGCACGCAAAACTCAAGCGAATTTTTATAAGCTACTGATGACAATATTACAATGGGAAATTCTTATTTAAGAGAAAGCATTTTATGGAGCATTCCTAAAGCAAAATTATGGGGATTTTTAAGCATTAAAAATAAATGTGGAAGTACCTCACACTTTATGAGGGCAAGAAGTAACCATGACAGCATGGCTAGTGGATTCTTTCTCTTCTCTATCACCTATCTCTGTCTCCCTCTGAATACACAAATATATACACACGCGCACACGCATGCACACACATACGAACAGGGTAAAGGCAAGTATTTATCAAGAATAATTTATAAGATTCCCACATGAGATGAGAAATCTTATTTCATAATAAACAAAATGAGAACATTTGAATTTAGTCAATATATTCTTGGAATTCACATGATCTATCATATCAAAAACTTTAAGCTTCTAGAGTCTAGTTGTAAAAATATTATCAGTTTAAATTACATTTAATTATGCCAAAATATTTACTAGGATTTATTTAACTGGTTTTAATACATTTTCTAGTTGTCAGTCATGCTAGTTATGAATTAAAAAGTTTTCAGTTCTATTTTTTCAGGACCACTCCTTGCCTTACCTACCTTCCACAAATCTGAAACATAAAACTTGGCAGAGCCATGCACTCCTTCTCGCCAAGCACGGTACCTGGAGTACCAAACCAGCCAGGGATTCAGTTCATAACCAACAGCTGTGAATCCTTCCTTTGCAGCCGCTATCACCTGCAGAGAGGCCGGAATTTATCCCAAAGAAGAAAAAGTCACCTTACAGGGTCAAATGATATGAGAATTTCCTATTCAGGGTTTACAATCCTAAAACATCTTTGTTGAAAACACCGCTTAAAAAAAAATCTACCTCCAAAGTTAGGTAGATTGTTGACGAGACCATGGCCAGCTTATCTGAAATCAAGTTTTCTGGCTTTTGTCACAGGTTTCACCTCAAGTATCAGAAGACATACTGAGGTTTGCTTTGGACAACTGCACAATTAATTGTGGTTTAGCCGACCCCCAGGTAGGTCTAACAAGTTGCTGAAAATCTGCCACATCTTTCCATCTGTGGGCTAGCACAGCAGGGCCGACATGATATTCTTTGGGAAGGTAGTTTTGTGAACAAGTAATAAAATGCAATAAAAATAACCAGTCAGTGAAGAATCAACAATGAGTTACACTTTCCCTTAGTATTTAAGGACTCTTCACGCTAAATTAAAAACAGGTAAAAGAAAAATGAAATGTGGAATCCCAGCAGCCTCCCACGGGTGGGAGAGGTGGGGGTGGTCCTGTGGTCTCTCTACCCATTCTGTCTTGCGCCCACCCTCCAGCAGACCACCTTTACTGAGCTGTCTCACCTAAGGTAACTTCCCCAGTAACTAAAGTGCCACAGAAAACCATTTTCTTAGAAACCAGAAAGATACTGTTCAAATACTTTTGTGAAAAATTCAAGTGTGGACTTAAATACTTCCTCCTGATTAATACATGTCTCCCAATTTCTTAAAAATAAACAACAGTCACACCTGTAATCCCAGTACTTGGGAGACTGAGACAAGAGGATCCCAGGTTTGAGGCCAGTCTCAGCAACTTCACAAGGTCCTTAGCAACTTAGTGAGACCCTGTTTCAAAATTTAAAAAAAAAAATATATATATATATATATATATAGGGCTGGGGAATGTGGCTCAGAGGTAAAATGTCCCTGTGTTCAATCCCCAGTACCAAAAAAATAAATAAATAAACACTAGTGGTTGAAAAGGCCTGGGAGAAGGAAGGAAATGGGGAGCTCTTGTTTAATAAATATATAGTTTAAGTTTTGCAAGGTAAAAAGTTCTGCAGATAAGAGTGGTAATGGTTGAATGATGAGACTGTATTACAAACCATTGAAATGCATACTGAAAATGCTTAAGATGGTAAATACTGGCAGGTGTGATGGCACACACATGTAATTCCAGTATATGGGTGGCTGAGACAAGAGGATAACAGTCTGGAGGCTAGCCTCAGAAACTTAGAAAGAGACCCTGTTTCAAAATAAAAAATAAAAGGGGCTAGAGGTGTAGCCCAGAGGTAGATTGTCCCTGGGTACAATCCCCAGTACCACCAAAAAAAAAATGATAAATATTATGGTGTATATATCCTGTCACAATTTAAAATTTCTTAATTTAAGAATTAAAAACGTGTCACTTTTTAATGTCTTCCTAATTACTCTAGGTCACAGTCACAGAACCACAGGGCTGGGGAAGGCGGTGTGGCCTGCTGGTCTGCACACCACAAGCTTCCAGAACACCAGCCCTTCTGACTGCTGTCCTCGCCGCCCGGCTCATCACCAGGATGAGGCTTAAGGACGGTGTCACCTCCTTGCCCAGTGAGGAACATCATTTGCCCGTCAGTGGCCTCGTCTTTATTTACAGGTTCCTGCTGGGGTCAAAGAGAGCTGAAGTTGCTAGGTCTCATCTTTATCTAAATGGGGTTTATCGCTGCCCCTTCCTTACTTTAACTCTGTATTACCCCGTCAGAGCTATTACTTATACATGAATAAATACAGAGAAATGTAGGATCAAATATCCATGCTATAAAAATGTAAAAACAGTGAAACTCCATAACTGACCATGTTTCTCCTAATTATGCCACCTCTATTGCTCCAAGAATTTTAACAATCTGATACTGAGCAAATTAATGGTTCTTTTTCTACCTGGCATGGTTACAGAGTACTTTCTCCTTTAAGAAAAAATGACATCTCAGCAAAATGAATTCCAAACACCTGCTGGTGGCCAAACGGTCCAGCCAAACAAACACACAATGAAACAACCACGTTCTCAAACTGTCAGACTTGCCAAGTCCTTGCGTAAGCCTTAGAAGAAGCGCAAAGAGACACGTTAACAATTCCAGTTCCAAACTTAAAAGCTTTTGGCATAACTCACAATCCGTCCGTCGCCGCTCCCGATGTCTACCAGGGATCCTCTTCTACGTCGCAACATTTTCACGACATTTTCAATCTGCTTTGAAGTTGCAGGTACAAAAGGCAAACAAATTTTTCGGAGGGCTGGTGTGATAAATGGTGTAGCTACAGCATACACAGCCACCAGCGCCCCTCCAACGATCCCGGTAAACAAGAACCCCCAACGACTCCTCTTCAAACCGCTGGCTTCCGAACTCGTAGGCAGAACATGGCCTGACTGCCCTTCTTCTGTGACTGTTTCTGGGGGTGTGCCTACAGGGAGAGCAAGCAGAAACATATGGGGCACCAAATCTGAAATCCAAGACTGCATTTTTCTCTGGAATTCTTATTGACGAGTAAATTCATGCATTTTAAAGGATAGTTTAGCTGAACACAATCTAAATTATACATGTAATATTCCACAAGGAGTTCTAAATTACATTGACAAAATTAAAGTGATTTAGAGAAAATTATTCAATACTAATAGAAGACTAAAATCTTTTCTTTCCCACATATTGATTCTATATGTGTCTAGGAGTCATGCTGACATATTCAAACTTTGTCTAGTAATTAATTCAATATCCATTAATATGAGTTTTAGCCATAAACCCCATATTTTTATGTTCTGAACAAAAAAAGCCTGATAAACAAATAAGCATGAAAATTATTAATTATTACCCATTTCAAGTAGGATGAAAGGATTCCACACCAAAATTGGCCTGGCATCTATAATCCGGTTGGACAAATACAATTTTGAAGTAACAGAAGAGGCAAAGATTGGGTTTTGCCAAACTCTTAAATAAATATGGTAATAAGAGAGTTTTGAAAGCAGATCCAAAAAGAACAAGAGTCATTTCAGTCTATTGCATACAAACTCTAATCACTGATTGCGGAGAAATGACAGTCACCTCACCACCTATGTAATCCAGGATAATCTCCTATCTCAGGTTCTGTAATGACATCTGCACAGGTTACAGCAATTACAATTGGGACATCTTTGAAGGGACTGTGATTCTACCCACTGCACCCAGGAACTGTGACAATCTATTGTGGTGAGATACAAATTTGAACACAGGACACACCAAAAGCAGGCACACAGCAGAGTCACACTCCAGGGCAACTGGCCCACCTCCAAGATCCTCAGCTTAGCATGGCTTTGTTCTTCTTGACTTCTGAGGCCTCTACAGTGAGTTTTTAAATGGTTTCAGAGTAGAAAACTGACTCAGAAGGGAAAAAAAAAGCCTGCTACTAATGCTAGTGACAAAGATAAATAAAATTAAGTTAAGGAAGACAATGGTTGATAGAAAGTAAAAGCTTCAAATAATTTTGGCAAATAATTTTGTGTACTTTTTATTCAAGATAAACTGATGTATATTCGTCATGCCTTATTATAGTTTCCCTGTGGGCATTCCAACTGTGCGGGAGAGTGGCGAAGAGGACTGGAGTCACACAGTTCAGGTGCCTCAGAACTTAACCTAGTTGATTAACATCAGGTAAGTTGCTACTAACACACAGATTGCTCACCAGTAAGACTTATGTATTCTTTTACTGTAACTCGAAATTTTAAAAGAAAAGATTTAGCAGTACTTCTACTGAATAAATCATGCATGCAAAGGAAGACGGCACAGGTCTGAGAGCCACAGCGACAACTGCTAACTGCCATGACTGTTCTCAAGGCTTTCATTCTGGGGAAGGAGGCCTAACTTTCAACAGCTTTACTGAGATGTAATTATATACATAGAATTTGCCCACTTAATATGTATGATTCAATAGTGTTTAGCATATTCATAGATGCGTGCAGTTGCCACCGGTCAACCTGAGGACATTTTCATCACCTCAAGAAGAAACCCCTTATCCTGCAGATGTCATCCACTCTCCCCCACCCCACCCTAAGCAACCACTGATCTCTTTGTCTCTAGAGTTCTCTATTATGGACTTACAGGAGGGGAATAAAATAGTGTGTGGCTTTCTGTGACCAATTTCTTTCACTTCGTATATCCTCAAGATTCATCCATGTTGTAGGCGTATCAGTACTTTATTCCTTTGTGTGTGTGTGTGTGTGTGTGTGTTACTGGGATTGAACTCAGAGGCATTCTACCTCCAAGCTACACCCCCAGCCCTCTTTATTTTTTGTTCTGAAACAGGGTCTCGCTAGGTTATTGAGAGTCTCACTCCCTTGCTGAGGCTGTCCTCAACCCTGCAATCCTCCTAGTTCAGCCTCCCAAGTACTAGATACAGGTGTATACCACCATGCCCAGCTGACCTTATTCCTTTTTACAGCTCAGTAATATTCCATTGCATGGCTATACCACATTTGGTTTATTAAACACAAGTCAGATGATCCAAATTCTATTTAAACTGTGTAGACATGTAATCTTCCATTCAACCAGCAAAAGATACAATAAAAACCTCCTAGTCTTCTAGGCCTCCCAGTTAGCCTGTGAGTTGGAGAGCCCAGTTGAGGCAGACACAGGTGAGGTTGTGAGAAATGCTGTAACATGCATAAAATGCTGTGGAAATGTGAGGGAGGCAGAGGAAGGACTGATTCTCGGCAATGGGACCAGGAAGGTATTGGCAGAGAAATGGTTTGAGCTAAGGGGCAAAAGCAGCACACCTTGGAACCAAGGAACAGAAGGTAGGGGAAGCCCTTGCCCAGCAGCGGGTGGAAGACTAACAGGAAAGCAGGTCTCTGGATACCAGGATGCATTTTATTCTGTGCACACTAGAATGGCTGGGGGCGGGGGGCATTGAACTCAGGGACATTCAGCCTCTGAGCTACATCCCCAGCCCTATTTTTATTTATTTATTTTGAAACAGTCTCATTAAACTGCCAAGGCTGACCTCAAACCTGCAACCCTCCTGTCTCAGCCTCCTAAGTAATGGGATTATAGGCATGAGCCACCATGCTCAGCTAGAATGAAATTTTCGGAGCAAAGCCACTCTATTTGTGTTTTAATGGACCTTTAAATCCTTTTAATCAGCTGTGTTTAGATTTGCAAGACAATTTACCGATTTACTATAATAGAAATAAACTACAAGAGCTTTCTGTCAGGTGTATACTTTGGACCATCAGGCCATTCTATTAAACAGGAGCTGTGGTGGCCACTATTTTCACTGAGCACTTAAGAGTTCATCCTCGAGAGTAAAGGACGGTACAGGTTAATTTCTATTCTACTCTCTCCACGCCCTGCCTGCTTAGTGACTTCTGCTACTGGTTGAAAACAACAGAACTGGATCAGCTGAAGCTAGAGGCGGTGACGAGCATGTACAAAACGGGACACAGAATTCTTATCCAAATTCAAAACAAAGTAAAAGGCCAGGAAGAAGAGGCCTGTTAGGAACTGTGACCAGTCATATGTTTAAAGTGGGGTTTATATTTGAGTCACAGTACTTGAGGCTGTTCATTGTGTAGTGGCATATGCATACTAGTTTAATAACTACAACGTATATGTCATGTTCCTAAGCAGCCTTTCTTGCACTGGTCTAATATCGTTTGTGTCCTTTCACTATATTTCAGCTATTGATTAGGAAAAATCCCACACGCATAGCATTTTGACAGGAAATAAACTGCATAGAGGATGCCAGAAGACATTTCCTATTCTTCACAATTTAATGAGCAAAATGGATTGCAGAATTCACATTTTGAATGAGCAAAGAGCCAAAGCTGAAATGAGACCCTACAACAAACTCTAAAGCGCCCTTGGAGTATTATTCTAAATCTAGTGAGGCAGTGGGCCACGCATTAGGAGAGGTTAAGGAATCACCAACCATCCAATGACAAAGTCAATTCTTAAGACTCTAGCAGGGATTAAATGTAATAATGTAGTGCTCGCTTAGCACGTATACTAAAATTGGAACGATACAGAGAAGATTAGCATGGCCCCCTTGCACAAGGATGATATGCAAATTCATGAAGCATTACATAGTTTTTGTAAGATAGAGGGAAACTGGGAAACAAAGAGGACTTCAGATAAATAAGGGAAGACACTATGGAAGGAGGGAGGGGAGTCCAGGGAGGGAGATGGGAAGAAGAAAGGGGTGATCTGATGATGGAAGCTATTCAAATAGCCCTTTGTTCATACATGAAGTTATCGGTATAATGTAAATATTATCTATGGGAAGGGGGGAAAGGGGGACCAGAGAAGCAACCAGAGAGAAACACATAACACATAACAAATGCTGTGTGCATGTATATATTTGTCACTCTAAACCTCACTATGATGTATAATTACAATGCATCAACTAAAAATAAAATATTATAATGTATATCCTACTACAGCTGGGAAGGGCCGCAAGCCCCTGTCCCTTGTCAGTGGGGTGAAAACATCTGGAAACTCACAACAAATTCAGAAACAAGGGTTTCTATTTGGGGTCACATGGCAATACCTCCCTGAGGCAGAACACAGAGGTTGAGTGGGACCCCGAGCACTAGGCTGTGCAACTTTGTCTACTACTACCTCTATAATCTTGTGCCATTTCCTGGACTGTTTCTACAGAGTGGGGATTTATTTAACACGTAAACACAGCGTGCTAGGGACCAGACATTGTCCTCCCTGAATCCTTACCACAGCTCTATGAGAGGTAGATACTACTGTTAGTATAGCCATTTTGCAGAAGGGGAAACTGAGGAACAAAGAAGCTAAACAACTTTTACACAAACAAAGCTAGTAAGTGGCAAGGCTGTGAGTCTAGCGGCAAGGCTGTGAGTCCAGTACCCCCTTTTTATTTTTTTGGAGGGGGGAGGTACTGGGGCTTGAACCCAGGGGCATTCTATGTCTGAGCTACACCCTAGCCCTTTCTATCTTTATAGTGCTGTAAGGCCAAGACCTCCCAGACAAGACTGACCAGACCTCAAGAGTTGCCAATTGAGAGTCTTTATTAAAAGGAACCGGCAGCCAGGACCACCCTGGTGTCTTGACCAAGTGTGGTGCCCGACTGCCCTCCAGCGTCCTCTTATATAGGGTGAGATTTAATACAAGCTTAGAATGCAAACTGAAGTTCCCATGACAGGTTCCCAGAGCAGGGGGTGGAAAGCCCCTACTGTCTCCATAGTACTCAGGTAAGCCAAGCAAGTCAAGCATATGGAAAGTCCAGAAGCAGCAATAGGCCCTTAGCGTTCCCAATAGCACAATTAGTTTTCTATAGCACATTTTGTTAGTTCCAACAGATCATTATGTGCCCATATCCCGGTTTGATTTTTTAGAAAGAACTTCCCTGTCGTATAGCCAAAGCGGAGCTGCCCTTAGTAACAATCATGGAGTCGCTTCAGCTACGGTCTCTAACTGTAAATTACTCCAGCTACCAACTACCTAGGCCTTAGTACAATAGTGTTATCTTTGAAACAGGGCGTCGCTAGGTTGCTGGGAGTCTCGCTAAGCTGCTGAGGCTGTCCTCGAACCGGGGACCCTCCAGTCTCCGCCTCCCAAGTACTGGGATTACGGGCGTGCACCATGCCCGGCCCCCATCTCTTGACATGGTGCTAGGGCCGAGTCCTCTGCCCCACACGCCCAGAAGCCCCGTGCAGGCGGCCCG
Organism: Glis glis; assembly: GCA_004027185.1. Taxonomy (NCBI): domain Eukaryota; kingdom Metazoa; phylum Chordata; class Mammalia; order Rodentia; family Gliridae; genus Glis; species Glis glis. The sequence continues at coordinate 45,861 of PVJS01005955.1, read as the reverse complement.
TCCCCACGCTGCGCGGCCCGGCGCCATGCCGCTCCGCCTCACCTCCTCCTCCCGCCATCGCGAGACTTCCGGGCGTGGGAGCGAGGAAGTGGGTCGTACCATCTTTTCAGAGCCGGGGAGGGAAGAAGAGAGATGTTTTAAGTAAACGAGTTCCTCGTTGGAATCCACTCTCACAAACGCTCAGTTGTGAAGTACTAACAAGTAACTAGAGCCGGTCTACTCTAGGCTTGTGGTTTCTGAAATTTCCCGTCTGTGTCTTCAAACTCTTCCCCCCACGGTTTCCTGGATGATAGACGGTTCCCAAGGCGACGGATTCCAGAAGTTACGGTCTGGCGGCAAATTAGTCTCGGCTGAAAAAATTGATCTCGTCCAGCCGCGCTGCGCATGCGCGAGCTCTCGCGCCCTCCCGCGAGAAGAGCGGCGCGTTCTGGGTTCCGGAGTGGTCTCCGCCGGTTGTGGGGAAGTAACTCCTGCTGCTATATCATGGCGTCCGTGGGGACCCTCGCCTTTGACGAATATGGGCGCCCCTTCCTCATCCTCAAGGACCAGGACCGCAAGTCTCGTCTGATGGGACTTGAGGCCCTCAAGGTAACGGCCCGCGACCCGCTCGCGGTGGGATGAGCGAGGGAAGGCGGCGGGCCGCGCTGTGCGCCTGCGCGAGCCTGGGAGCGGCTCTGCCATGTGCCGGCTGGAAAGGTCGAGAACCTCCTCGCCGAGCACCCCTCGGCCCGGCCGCGCACCCCACTCCTGAGCGGGGAGACGCCGGCGCCCCCGTCTGCAGTCGGAACGTGGGGCGGGGTGGGCCGCCCTGCAGCCCCGGAGGATGGAAGGAGGGATGGCCGCTCCCCGCCGGGTGCTGCATGGATGGCCGCTCCCCGCCGGGGGCTGGATGGAGGGATGGCCGCTCCCCGCCCGGTGCTGGAGGGATGGCCGCTCCCCGCCGGGGGGCTGGATGGAGGGATGGCCGCTCCCCGCCCGGTGCTGGAGGGAGGGATGGCCGCTCCCCGCCGGGTGCTGGAGGGATGGCCGCTCCCCGCCCGGTGCTGGAGGGAGGGATGGCCGCTCCCCGCCCGGTGCTGGAGGGATGGCCGCTCCCCGCCCGGTGCTGGACCCGCAGCCCCAGGGATGTGCACGCTCGTGTTCTTTGTCACTCGCCAGGGTTCCTCGTTTGCTAAGTGTTTATTTCTCGGTGCGCTTGTGCATGGTGCATTCCTGGATGCATGTTGTAAGAACAAATATATCACTCAAGGAAGAAAATAATTCGTGAGACTGAAAAAAAAAACCGACACAACCATGATCCGAGGCGGTGTATGATCAGAGTAACCAGCTGTGGGGAGGATGCAGCCCGGAGGAGAGCCCTTCAGACATTTGATCAGGCATACGGTGGGCATTCGAATGCGTTCGAGCTAGCATTTTTAGGGAGAGAGATGGTAAAAGTAAATGTTTAGGTAGGAAAACACACAGCAATGTGTCGAGTGGAAGAAAGTTAGAATAGTGTCCGTAAGTGGAAGCTCTTGAATGCCCTGCATGGGAATCAAGACATCTGGTGGGAAGGAGGAGGGCAGCCATTGAGGGGGGGTTGAGCAGAATTTCGGTGGGAACGAAGAAAGCAGCCATGGGGGGAGAGGAGTAAGCAGAATTTTAAGTAGAGTGACAGCATAGAAAGCAATGTTTCACATAGAGAAGTTAAACCAGAGCGAGAGTCAAGGGAAGAGAAACAGATGAACACAAATATTGACATTAAATGCAAGGAAGGGACACTTTGAGAGGGCCTTTAGGGTTTATGTGTGTAGAGCATGCCACCAGGTTTGAAGTGTACCTGCTCACTTGGTGTCTTGTGGTTTTACCTGTCCTATACGATTGTAGTCTCAGGCAGTTTTAAGTTACACAACCTCTCTGAACCTGGTTTTCCATTAAGGGTAATTCCCCTTTCATGCTGAGGACCTGACCCAGGCATTAAATGGGGTAACGCAAGTGGCCACTCCTGTTGGATCCAAGGCTCAGTATGTTTCCTTTCTGGGAAAAAGTTTCAACAACTTGTATATTGCATATTCAAGTCCAATTTAGGTGAAACTAAATTGTAAGTCCTTTAAGGGTCTTACAGATAATGTAATATCCAACACAGAGCAAATTTAACAGTATAATTAAAAGTACAAGTTATTTTGCATTGTCTATATTGTGCTAACTATAGATTACTGCATATAACCCACACACTCGAAATAGATAACTGTTTTACAGAATTGGAACTTCAGAGTAGTTGAGAAATTGCCCAGGGTCACATAGCTACTAATGAATAGGCCTTGATTGAAGCCCACCTCTGAGTCAAAGCCAATGGTCTAGGGCACTGTTCTTGGCTTTGATTGTTAATGTTTGGGGCCAGATCATTCTTGGTTATGAAGGCCTGCCCTGTGTGAGATGTTTAGCAGTTTCCCTGACCTCTACCCACTATGTTTCAGTAGCACCCCTCTTCAGTTACGGTTTGTCTGTTGTCTTTGCAATACTGGAGTTTAAACCCAGGGCCTGCACACATGCTAGGCAAGCACTCTATTACTGAACTACATCCCTAGCCCTTTTTATTGTGAGATGGGGTCTTGCTAAGTTGCCCAAGCCAGCTTTAAATTTGCAGCGCTCTTGCCTCAGTCTCCCTAGTAGCTGGGATTACAGGTGTGTGTCACTGCACCCAGCCCCCTCCAGTTTTGATGACCAAAAACGTGTCCAGACATCAGGTGTCTCCTAGGGGATAAAACCACCCCACTTAAGAACCACTTCTCTGTGGATGTTGTCCTTTAAAAATTCTACTCTAAAGGCATACGTGTCAGTGTATTTTAAGGATTACCAGTATTTTCACAGACTAAATGAACTTTGTGTCTCTTATGTTAGATAGGGTGACCAGGGAAGGTTTTCTCAACATGTGCCTGTGAACTGCTTTTAAAAGTTGGTCAGGGATTTTGATGGGAAGAGGGCTTTCTGTGCATCAGCGCCTTAGGGATCAGAGGACACATTTGGGGAACAAGCATAGAACATCTAGCTTCCTCGCCAGCAGCAATCTAGATCTCAGAATGTGAAGCGTTTGGACTTGAGATTGAGGCCCTGAGGATCATTTAAGCCTTTGGAACTGGTAAGCAACACGTTTGGGGAAATAGGTTAGTTGGATGTGGAATGGAACCAAAGCCTACAGGGTAGGAGACCCTGGAATTCTGTAGGGTGCTTTGGATCTGATTTAGGTTAGTGAGGCAAGAATGGAAAGGAAGGAAACGTTTGGAGGAAAAAAGAGCCTAATTATGTGTGGAAACAGAAGGATCTTTTCAAGCTTTGGTTACCTTTAGTGTTTTGATACCACTGGTCTAAATTTTATGGGGGGGTCGGCTTCATCTAGGAAGATTGTTTGCTGTACCTAACGCTTGTGAGTTCCAAGAATTTCTCTGCAAGCTAATGAACCTGTATAGATGTTGCAGTGACACATATTATTTACCTAGAATATAAAAATGAAGTTCTAAGGCTTTTTGGACAGTAACATGAGCATTTAAGTCTTAAGAATTGAATGCTTTGGTTCAGCACCCTTGCGTATTGAAGCTCATCGGTTTAAGGGTATGTACTTGGTTCCCCCTGATCTCATAGAACTTCCAACTGACTTAAAGAGGGAACCAAAATATATGAAAAATCAAAAGCAGCAGTAAAAGAAATCATAAAAGGTTGCAAGCACTTTATCCCTTGTCATATTCTGTTGCGATTCTTCAGTTGTTTGACACTTTGCAGCATAATAATTTGCCTTTAGAATGCAGGCGATACTTGGTGTAAGAAGGAGTTGTGTTCTAAAAGTATTGCTGAGCTTGGTGGCGTACGCTAGTAATCCCAGCACCTGGGAGGCTGAGACAGGAGGATCGCAGGTTCCAAACCAGCCTCAGCAACATAGCAAGGCTCTCAGCAACTTAGTGAGACCCTGTTTCCAAATTAAAAAATAAAATAAGGCTGGTAGTGTAGTTCAGAAGTAGAATACCCCTGGGTTCAATCCCCAGTGGGCCCCTTTCCCCAAAATATATAACCCAAAACAAAACAGGCTAAGTTCCCAGTCCAGCCACCAAAATCCTATTTAGTCCACAGTGTAAATAAACCATAGTGCCTTGATGTTTAGATTTTTCTGTCTGGAATGGAACTTTTTTCTGTCTAGAACGGAACTCGAAGGAGAAGGAAGAAGAAAGGTTTCTTTCTGGTTTTTTGGTTTTGGTTTTTTGGCTTTGGATTGTGGTCCTAGGGTTTAAACATTAACTCTGAGCTACACGCCCAGCCCAATTTTTTTTGTTTGTGTGTGTGGTACTGGGGATTGAACCCAGGGATGTTCTACCTCTGAGCTACACCCACAGCCCTATTTTATTTTTATTTTGAAACAGGGTCTCACTAGGTTGATGAGAATCTCACTACTTGCTGAGGCTGTCCTCAAACCTGTGATCCTCCTGTCTCAGCCTCCCATGTACTGGGATTACAAGCATGCACCACCATGACTAGCTCATTGTTTTTTTTTTTTTTTTAATTTGGAAACAGAGTTTTGCTAAGTTGCTGGGGGGGGGGCTCAAACCAGTAGTCCTCCTGGCTCAGCCTCCCAAGTACTGGGATTACAGGAGTGCATCACCATGCCCAGCTGGAGAAAGATTTTTAGGGCAAGAGAATAAACAGGTTAAAACAGAGCTGTGTGTGTTGGTTCCATGAGTATATTCTTTTTTTTTTTTTTTTTTTTTGCGTGGTACTGGGGATTGAACCCAGGGACATTCTACCTCCGAGCTACACCCCCAGCCCTATTTTTTTGTTGTTGTTCTTTATTTTCAAACAGGGCCTCACTAAGTAGCTGAGGCTGGCTGCGAACCCAGATCCTCCAGTCTCAGTCTCCCAAGTACTGGGATTACAAGCATGCGCCACCACACCCAGCTCCATGAGTATATTTCTATAGTAGACCACAGTGTGAACGTTTAGTTAACTGTTGAAATTATATATAACTGAATGTTTTTTCTTTTTGTTTCACTTAGTCTCACATAATGGCTGCTAAGGCTGTAGCAAATACAATGAGAACATCACTTGGACCAAATGGTAAGAGTCTAAAGATCTTTATTCTTTAACAAAAGTTTTAAATCATAGACTAGACGCCGGGCGTGGTGGCGCACGCTTGTAATCCCAGTACTTGGGAGGCAGAGACCGGAGGATCCGGGTTCACAGCCAGCCTCAACTACTTGGTGAGGCCCTCTGCAACTTCGTGAGACCCGGTTTCAAAATAAAGGATAAAAAATAGGGCCGGGGGTGTAGCTCAGAGGTAAAACGCCCCTGGGTTCAATCCCTGGTAACGCCAAAAAGAAAAAAAAATCATAGACTAGTCCATGTAACCTCTTTAGAAAAGGAAGGGATCATGTCCTACCAACCTAACAGAGCCAAAATATTTTGGTGTGCTCTGGATTTCTTGAACATAGTTATAATTATAGAATATATATAGTTTTAAATCAGGCCTTTTTTGTCACTTAACACTTCATTATTTTCCAAGTCATATCCGTTATCTTTTGAAATGAACACAGTGATGCTCATAACTTTTTTCCATTTCTCTGGGTTTAGCCAATTATGGTTTAGCCATTATTTTCTATGTGTTGCTTTAGGTTAGCTGATCTAAAAATGTCTTCATGCAGATATTTTTATGTGTGTTGAATTATTTGTTTTTAATAAACTGCGCAGATAAGAACTGGATCAAGAGCGCTAACTTTTTCATGTCATTGGTTTATTTACAAACATACCTGGTATGCTGTGAGTTCAAGAGTTTGATCCATTTTTTCAAAGAGATTATACCTCTTAAAACATTCTTTATGTCTGTTAAATGGATGAAGCAAAGCATTCTTATTTCTGAAGCAGTCGGTGTCTCACTATAAAGAAAGGTGCAGCAAATCCCCATCCCAGGTGTCAGGTCATCGTAAGCACTGATGCCACTTGTGGTCCACTGGAAATGGCAAATTCTTCCCTGCGCCCCCTCATAGTGGCTCCGGCGGACCACAGGTTGTGGGCTTCCGGATTCTCTGTCCCAACATAGCACTGCGGGAGGCTCTACAAAAGGCACAGTCACCCAAAGCCAAAGAAATGCCACACCACACAAGTCCTTTCTACCCATCGTGTCCCTCAGTGTGCAGAGGCATAGGGAAGAGCTCTGACTTCCTAGACCGCTCTTGCTATTGCTCGCCCGTGGTGGGGGGGGGGTGGTTTGCTGCCCGGAGGCCTTCTAAACATTGTCACCTTTTTAGGGCTGGATAAGATGATGGTGGATAAGGACGGCGATGTGACTGTAACTAATGATGGTGCCACCATTTTAAGCATGATGGATGTCGATCATCAGATTGCCAAGCTCATGGTTGAACTGTCCAAATCCCAGGATGATGAAATTGGAGATGGAACCACAGGAGTGGTTGGTAAGAAAAGAGAAGTTGTCCTTTCTCACTTACCAGGTGTTTAAAATCAGTCAGGGAGCTAAAGTGCCTGCCTAAATCCCATCATGGAGAAACAGTTGGACAAATCTTAAGTTGAAGAACATGCTACAAGTGGCCCAGACTTTTAAAACTCGGTGTCATAAAGGAGATGGGGGTCTTAGGGCATGAGCAAAGACAACCTAATACAATGTGTAGGGGTTTTTTTGTTGTTGTTTTTGGTTTGGGTTTTTTTCCCCCCCTTTGGTACTGGGGATTGAATCCAGGGTTGTTCTACCTCCAAGGCCCTGTTTCATTTTTTATTTTGAAATAGGGTCTCACTGAGTTGTGGGGGACTCTTAATATTGCTGAGGCTGGCCTCACCTGCATTCCTCCTGTCTCAGCCTCCCAAGTACTGGGATTACAGGCATGCCCCACCACGCCCGGCTGTAATGTGTAATTCTTGACTGGTGGCTGGCTGGTTTTTATCAGCTGTAAAGGATTTTTGGAACAAGTGGGAGTGATTGTAGATCATGTATTATATAAGAGTTTTGTGTCAGTGTTCAGCTTCTTGAGTGACGGCTCTCTTGCAGTTTTGTAGGAGGATGCCCTGGTTCTCAGCCAAATACTAAATTGCAGAGTAGTCACATGTCATGATTTCTGCACTGAATTCTCAAATACTTAAACAGAAAAAGAGGGTGCATATATATATGGAGGAAATATGGCAAAATGTAAAATGGTGATTTTTTTGTTGTTGTTTGGTTTGGTTTGGTTTGGTCCTGGGGGTTGAACCCAGAGAACATTCTATCTCCAAGCTACACCCCCAGCCCTGTTTTACTTTTTATTTTTGAAACAGAGGCTTGCTAAGTTCTGAGCCTGTCCTAAAACCTACAATCCTCTTATCTCAGCCTCCCAAGTCCAGGGATAACAGGCATGCGCCACCACACCAGGCCTAAACTGGTGTATTTATTTTACTATTTTTACTTCAGGAATTTTTTTTCCCAAGGATTTGAACAGTTTACAATAAAAATTTGGAGAAGACTGAAGAGATTAAAAAATACCTTTAAGGTTGCCTTTTCTTCATCTAATTCGAATTCATTTATTTAACAAGTATTTGTTGAGCACCATTGTGTGTGGAGCACTGGTTCTAGGTGTACTTGGAAAGCAGCAGATTTAAAACCAGCAAGACTCACCTGCGTGGCACCAACATATGAGGGGAAGAAAGATTGGTGGTAGAGGAATAAATAATAAACAAATTTGTAAAGCCTCTTAACAGCAGGATGACTTCACTGAATAGAAGCAAATGTCTATCTTACATTGTGTTCTTTAGTTACATTCTTCCCATCACTGAGAATTGAGTAACTACAAGCAAAGCATTGCTAGAACCAAAACAAGGGGCTCCCTTTCAAAAATAGCCCAGCTTCTAAGATCACATTCACTTAAATTCTTAAACTTGCTTGTTTCCAGGGTAGCATCTAATGTGTTTTTCCCACCCTGATTGTCTGCTGTCTCCTCTGCAGTCCTGGCTGGTGCCTTGCTGGAAGAGGCTGAGCAGTTGCTAGACCGAGGCATTCACCCCATCAGAATCGCTGACGGCTACGAGCAGGCCGCCCGCATTGCTATTGAGCACCTGGACAAGATCAGCGATAGTGTCCTCGTTGACACAGTTAACACTGAACCACTCATTCAGACTGCGAAAACCACGCTGGGCTCCAAAGTGTGAGTATGGTGTCCGTAGAATGTTAAAATTGAACATTGTGGAAGAGGCACAGTTCCTTTACCTGCTGCTGAAGACAACTGTGTGATCGCTGGTGCTTTGGTACTGATTTGATGAGATACCTGGTATTTTGGTTTTGCCTTGTTTTTAATGTTTATTGTAGACGTGTACATATTGTGTTGTAGTTGGCAGCTAAATTTCTCAGCTCAGTTGGTGAATTCTCTTTACAATATTTGTAAAATATATACTCCTTTAATTTAGCAGGATAGGCTGGTTTGAAGTCAACCAGAAAGGGTCTTACTTGTTGGTTATGTTAATTTTCATAACACTTCTATCGTTTCCTTACTAGGGAGCCACTAGGGCGTAGAGGGGATTTTTGAGTTTTGTTTTGTTTTGAGCTATACCCCCAGTCCTGAGAGGGTTCTTTTCATTCATTCAGCAAGCAAAATTTTAATTGAGTAAGAGGGGGCAGTCTTGAAATGGGCTTTCCAGTTGTTTTCGTTGTTTGCAGAATGCCTATTTACCAGGCTTACTGCTAAGTCTCAGAGGCACAAAGATACAGGAGCACAGGCTCAAGCACAGCCTCAGCAGCTTAGTGAGACACTGCTTCAAAATAAACAAAATAGGGTCAGGGGTATAGCTCAGAGGTAGAATGCCTCTGGATTTAATCTCTAGCACCAAAAAAAAGTAGTGTACTCTTAGAATAATCTTAGATATTGCCCTACTACAGTGGTCATATGTACAGTAATAATGGAAGGGAATAGTAAATTTCAGTTTATGAAAATAAAGATGTAGTTTTTTTCTCCCTTCCAAGTTTATGGTCCCCATTGGGGTTCATGGATCCTGAGTTGGAAATCCCTGTCCCAAAGTGTTGGAAATGGCAGATTGTGGTGATGTTCCTTTCCAGAAAACTCTGAACATCATTAGTTTTGCAAAGTGTCTTTGAGTTAAATTATATGATGGGATCTGTGTTGTCTCAGGAATTGTGAAATGAATGTGAAAAGTTGTGTGTCTTCATCAGGGTTAACAGTTGTCACCGACAAATGGCCGAGATCGCTGTGAATGCTATCCTCACTGTGGCAGATATGGAGCGGAGAGATGTCGACTTTGAACTCATCAAAGTAGAAGGCAAAGTGGGCGGGAGGCTGGAGGACACCAAACTGATAAAGGGTGTGATCGTGGACAAGGACTTCAGTCACCCCCAGATGCCGAAAGTAAGTCATTGCTTTTCATAGCCTCATACTCACTTTTTAACTCTTAAATCCACCATTACAGTGTTTTTATTTTTTCCCATAGAAAGTGGAAAATGCTAAAATTGCAATTCTCACGTGTCCATTTGAACCACCCAAACCAAAGACAAAGCACAAGCTGGATGTGACGTCTGTGGAGGATTATAAAGCCCTTCAGAAATACGAAAAGGAGAAGTTCGAAGAGATGATCAAGCAAGTGAGTCAGTAAAGTCAAGTAAACATGTGGCTTCAACCTGAATTCTCATCTCCATACTCTTACGTAGCGACAACTAACAACGTGGGCTTTGTTCAGTGTTAAGTCATAAAAATAATGAATATGCACAATGGGGAAAAAACAATGGAGCCAGTTGTTGTGGCACACGCCTGTAATCCCAGTACTTGGGGAGGCTGAGACAGGAGGATCGCAAGTTCCAAGCCAGCCTCAGCAATGTTGGGAGACACTTTAAAAAAAAATAATAAAGAGGGCTGGCAGTATAGCTCAGCAGTAGAATGCCCCCCGGGTTCAATCCCCAGTACCAAAAACAAAACAAAGCCGGGCGTGGAGGCGCACGCTTGTAATCCCAGTGCTTGGGAGGCTGAGACAGGAGGCTCCGGGTTCGCGGCCAGCCTCAGCTACTTAGTGAGGCCCTCCACAACTTAGACCGTTTCAAAATAAAGAGTAAAAATTAGGGCTGGGGGTAAAGCTCGCAGGTAGAATGCCCTTGGGTTCAATCCCCAGTACCAGGGGGAAAAAAAAAAAAACAAAAAGAAATGGCATACTAAGGCATAAAAGGGGGAAAAAGGTCTTAATTTTTTCTTAAAATGGTCAGGATGCCTTGAAAATTAAACACTGTTACCTAGAGCTGTGCTTCTGATGGTACATGTCTGTTCTCCTGGGACCTCTGAATGTAACTTTTAGACAAAGAGTTGCTCAAACAAGTCAAGATTGTGACTTTATAAATTATCTTAATGTTTATCCTCTGTTAATATTTTAAGTGTGTGCTCACTGACATAGCAGTTCCTCTTTTGGGAATCTGCCCTTGGGAATTCAAAACAATAGTACTTAAGGATACATAAATGAGGGTGTTGGGTAGAGCGTTATTTATCACAGCACACAGACTAGAGGCTATTTTACAGTCTTTTTAGGGTGCTCATTCAATCCATTTATTGTGCCTGCTACGTACTAGTTACCATTGCAGCCACTAGAGGTACAGCAGTGGACCAAGCCAAACTCTCGCCCTTGAGGCACAGGGTAAGTGAAAGGGGCTTGGAGCTCTCTAGGGAGGTGATGAGTGAGCAGAGACTAAAGGAAGGGAGAGCAGTAACTCCGGGTGAGGCGGGTGGCCCTGAGCCCAGAGCAGCCAGCCTGAGGGATTAGGACCTGCCAGCCGTGCCACGTGAGCGCGGGGTGGCCAGGGGAACACTGCGTGAATTGCACTGGGAGAGAAGAACTGAGAGGCCAAGGGTGTTGGTGTTTGCAGGCTGCTGAGAGGAGAGCAGAAATGGCGGGAGGGCTAGCATCTAAATGTGTGTGGCCCAGAGAGGAACAAAGTGGGTGGCCACTGTGAGGAGCAAGGAAGACGCTTGCTTGCATTGAGTGCGTTTAAGGGACAGGAGCCACCATGTGAGGAGGAATGCAGGGGCAGGTGGCTTTCCGAGGAACAGAGTGTTCACAGCGAGAAGGTGACAGAAACATTTGGAGCCTACTGTTGGCGGCCTGAGTTCCAGACAGTCAGGGAGGGAAAGGTGGAGAGCCTGGGAGTAGTGGGTGGTCTGGGAGGCTGAGGTGAGGCTGGGTCCGACAGTCGTAGGACCTGGTACAGTCGTCACAGATGCTGGCTTGGGAGGGGTGCCGTTCGACACGTCTTATTTTGCTTCACTATTAACAGTGGGGATCAGCACGTTAGTTGTGGCTTGGTTTCTTTGTGTTTTGGGTACTAGGGATTGAACCCGGGGGCATTCTACCTCCGAGCTAACACCCCCAGCCCTGTATGTTTGTTTGTTTGTTTGTTTGTTTGTTTTTGTAACAGGTTGGGTCTTGTTAGGTTGCTGAGAGTCTCACTGTTGCTGAGGCTGTCCTCAAATCTGCAGTCCTCCTATCTTAGCCTCCCAAGTACTAGAATTACAGGCATGTACCACCACACCCAGCCTAGTTGTGGCTTTTAAAGCATAGTTTGAAAAATGAGGTGATTCCCATTGGTATATGTCTAATATAAAGAATTTGGAACTGACAGAAAAGTAAACACTTGTGCATTTCCTCCTTTTCTACTATTTTTTAATTTTAATGCATCCACCTTGCACACCCAACTGCATCTCCCCTTTTTTTCAAACTCTGTTATAACAAAGAATAAATACCTGCTTTTTGTTAATGTGGCTACGGCATTTCTTTTTCCAGATTAAAGACACTGGTGCTAACCTAGCTATTTGCCAGTGGGGCTTTGATGATGAGGCAAACCATCTACTTCTTCAGAACAACCTGCCTGCGATCCGCTGGGTCGGTGGGCCGGAGATCGAGGTAGGAGCCCCAGGCCGAGAGCCTGTCCTGGACGCGGTGCTGGAGCTTGTGATGCACGAGTGATTTTAGGAACTGCCTTGATAGCGCTCACTTCATGTAACCATGCCATGCCTAGGATGCATAGGTTAGAGGAGAATGAACTGGGAGAGGAAAGTGCTAGAATCTTGTTTGAATAACAGTGCCAGGTATTTCTGTGTTCCGTGGCGTATTGAAATGCTTCTCCACAGTCATGTCCCTTGGACCCCTGTTCACTTTGAGACAGGAAGACCTGGTCTCGTCCCCTCTATGTCAGCTGAATACAAATAGCCCCGCCTAGCACTGGTCTGGACCTAGGCACCCGCTGCCTCATTGGTCCTCCCTGCAGCTTGCTGCAGGTGCCCGAGAGCTGGGTCCACGGGGGGGGGGGGGCGCAAGGTCAAATGCGTGGTAGCCGGCAGCATTGGAGCCGCCTCGGAACCTGTTCAAGAACCTAAGGAAACAATTTCCATTGAACTCGAAATTACTTGCCTAGAGTGGTGCAGCAGTGCTGGTGAACAAGGTGGTCCCAATTATATTTAGTTCACTTGGGGCCCAGTTTTGTAAGTTCACCACCGTTAACCCACATCATCTTCTCCCCTTCCTGCACACCCAATTAGCTGATCGCCATTGCGACCGGAGGGCGGATTGTCCCTCGGTTCTCGGAACTCACAGCTGAGAAGCTGGGCTTCGCCGGGGTCGTACGGGAGATCTCATTTGGCACAACTAAAGACAAAATGCTGGTCATCGAGCAGTGCAAGAACTCCCGGGCCGTGACCATTTTCATCCGAGGGGGAAATAAGATGGTAAGAGCTCATACATAATGTGTCCAGCTGCGATGCCGTTACCATTAAACAGTCGCTTTCTCACAGAAACGATGATGTAGCGTGGTGTGCCATTATTGAAGACCGTGTTAGACTGTCGCGTTTACAAGGCATATTTGCCTTTCTGCTGCCCTTAGGTCGAAATAGGAAAGCCAGGCAAGTAACCATTGACAGTCTCTATTCAGTAATGAACTTGCAGCACATCGTGATGAGTGAATCACTGTGAGGCATTTTCTTTGTCGATGTTTGCCTCCTTTGCTTGCTCCTGTGTCCTAGAATGAGTCACTGGCTGCCTCTGCCTGTTAAACTTTGGTGACTATATTATGGGAAGGAAGAAGATTATCTGAATATTATAACATGCCCTTGCCATTTGTTTTTAACCAGGATGGTTCTGATATGGGCTATTAGGAATATTTTCAGTACCCAGCAAGCACTTGGGCTAAACCAGGCATGCCAGGGATTCGGCTCTAAAGCAGATAGAGCTCGATCACATTCATGTACACAGAACTCTTCCCCAGATCATCGAGGAAGCAAAACGATCCCTCCACGATGCTCTGTGTGTCATCCGGAACCTCATCCGGGACAACCGCGTGGTGTATGGAGGAGGTGCTGCTGAGATCTCCTGTGCTTTGGCAGTTAGCCAGGAGGCGGATAAGGTAAATATACCACCAGAAGACTGTTCTGAAAGATGAGGCGAAGCATTGTGCGCTTCCTGGGTATTTAATGGGGTCATTCTCATGTTCCTGCACTCGATTTCAGGTCGGCCTAAACTAGCATGTCTCGGCCATTTTTAACTATTCCATATTAGTCTAATATTGTAACTTAAAAATAAAGTAGTGAGTGCTACTTGGTTGTAAGACATCTTTCAAACATGTTTCTATGTCTTCTCCATCCTTATCTTGTAGTGACTTTCTATTCTGGTAGATTAAAAGTAATCAGATGAGCTTATTCTTAAACTCTTCATTAGCTAGCTTTTCAAAGTAGGCAGTAGCGTTCGTTGTCTTTGTAAATTGCTGCTGGTTTCTGCCGGCGTGGCTGGTGTTTGCCGGGAGCGCTCACCGTAGCCCTGTGTCCTTCCAGTGCCCCACCTTGGAGCAGTACGCCATGAGAGCTTTTGCAGATGCGCTGGAGGTCATCCCCATGGCCCTGTCTGAAAACAGCGGCATGAATCCCATCCAGACCATGACGGAAGTCCGAGCCAGACAAGTGAAGGAGAAGAACCCTGCACTTGGAATCGACTGTCTGCACAAGGGTACAAACGGTAAGGCGCTGTCAGGAGTCAGGCCGCGTTGCTGTTTAAGATGGGTTATTCTATCACTGTACAGTGTATATAGCATATGCTGTGGGAGTATCATCTCTGGGGGGGGGGTGTTACTGGGGATTGAACCCAGGGGCATTCTACCTCCAAGCTACACCCCATCTCTATTTTACTTTTATTTTTAAACAGGGCCTCACTAGTTTGATGAGAGTCTCGCTACTTGCTGAGGCCATCCTCGAACCTGCGATCCTCCTTCTCAGCCTCCCAAGTACTGGGATTACAAGTGTGCATCACCACTCCTGGCTTATATCTTATTTTTAAATACCTAAACACACTTTGGGTATTCAAGTTCTGCTCTTGAGAATGTTCAAATTCATTGCCTCAGGAGTTGGATAGTCTTAGCAATATGAAAGTGATTTTAATAGCCATAAAATACAATACAATAAAATCCAAGGATGGCACATTTTAATCTCTGGTTTTAGAAAATAATCCCTATCTTTTTTACACAAATGTCTGTCAGACTGAGTTCTGGGTCTCATAAAACAGCTCTAGTCAGGCATGGTGGCGCATGCTTATAATCCCAGGACTTGGGAGGCTGAGACCGGAGGATCACAGGTTCGCGGCTAGCCTACTTAGTGAGGCCCCTCCGCAACTTAATGAGACCCTGTTTCAAAATAAAGAATAAAAAAGTAGGGCTGGGGGTGTAGCTTGGAGGTAGAATGCCCCTGGGTTCAATCCCCAGTACCACAAAAAAAAAAACCTAGCTCTGAGCTGGGCGCACACCTGTAATCTCAATACTTGGAAGACTTGGGCATGAGAATCGCAGGTTCGAAACCATTGCACAGTAACTTAGACCATGTTTCAAAATAAAAAGGACTGGGGATGTAGCCCAATGGTAGAACGTTCCTGGGTTCAATCCCCAGTAACACCAAAAAAAAAGAAAGAAAACTGCTCTGAAATAGATTTAGTTTACAACTCATTGTGTGGTTATGTCATAGATTATGGAGTGTTTTATAAATTGGTAGACTGACTTCTCCAGCCACTTCTTTCAGCTGTTGAACGGGTAGAACTTAAGCTAGTTGACTCTTTGACCCCATGATTCTGTTCTGATCAGGCCTTATCTGGAGTTCTGTAATCAGTCCTGACCACAGAATTGGTCAGTTTGTTTTTACATACAAGTACAGGTATGTTCTACTTTTGATGCTCACATCTGGGGATTTTAGTGACAACAGCTCGTTGGCAGACAAGTATTTAATGTTTTCAACTTGGAGGCCTGTTTCTGCTAACATTCAGCATCACTAGGTACCTCTTACGGTTCAGGTCCCTGCAGATGTACCACGCTGGAGTGTGGACACTTGCTGGGATGCAGTGTCACCGGTAGTTCTCCTTACAGCTAGTCATTGAGAAGCCCTTCCCCCAGCGGCAGTGTTAACCATGGTCAGATTCCAGAATGTCCTTGGAAATAATGAAATTATATTCATCCAAAAATTAAATATAACAGATTAGTGGCCACTGGGCCTCCATAGTTTGCTTTATTTTTAAGATGGGATCTTGTTACGTAGCCGAGGCTGGCCGCAAACTCTTGGGCACAAGGATCCTCAGCCTCCACCACACCCAGCTGTGTTTCTTAGGTTTCTTAGGTTTCACCACGATTCCATAAACTAAAGCTGCTTATTGATAGTAAATACGTGCGCTATTTTAGGATAATCGATCTACTTGTATTTTTCAGATATGCAGCAACAGCATGTCATAGAAACCTTGATTGGCAAAAAGCAACAGATATCTCTTGCAACACAAATGGTTAGAATGATTTTGAAGATTGATGACATCCGTAAGCCTGGAGAATCTGAAGAATAATGAACGTTTAGAATAAAATGTAGCAAGATCCACTACTATGGTTAAATAATGGGTGTCTTGTGATGCAGCTACAGTTATTTATTATTACCTTTTTCAGATACTGTAGATGCTGTAATAAAAATAGCTGTTTGGTAACCATGGTTTCACTTGTTCCGAGCTGTGTAATTGTAGGGATTCTGTCTCACAAGCTTTTGTATTCATTAAAGAGATTTCTTTAAACAACTATCTTCAAGTTTAAGAAACATTCATTGTAACATTAATTAAATGCTGCCTTAATTGAAGGGATTTGGGTAGATTATTTTAATAAGCTGTAGGAACTATTTAAAATCTTAAACATGAATTCTCAGGATCTATTTCAGCATTGAGGGGAATGTGAGCTTGATCCTGTTCCTAAGTGGGTGGGTGTTTGATTGTAGAGACCCATGAATGCTACTGTCTCTAAGTGCTGTTACTCAGTTACACCCATACAACCAGGTACGTTGTCACAGTGCTGACAAGACCAGTACCCCAACCACACAGTTCACGTGCAGAGTCAGAACTAGCGTGGCGGTTCAGACCCGGCTGTTTTGTCAGCGGGCAAAATAAATGGAGGGTAGAGTGAAGTGTGCAAAATAGGGGAGAGGTTGATCACTGGGGAGGAGTGCTTTGCTGTCATGTACGGCAGTGAGTTGATTCTAGTGAGTAAATTAGCTAACAGTGACAGACCTTGGCAAAGGCCAGGCCTCCACCTGAGAGCTTTTACTTAGATTGTCTCTTCGCCCAGTGAAGTGGATGCATTTCTTAGCTTTCTGCATCTCACAGGTGAGTTGATAATTTACCAGCCTCTCTGCAAGTAGAGCCAGTCTGGACTCAGCTCCCATCTCAGCTCCCATTTGCATGTGTGTGTTCCCTAAATCTTCTAAAAATGCTTCCAGAGCATCATGATTGCCAGGTGCACTGACATGTCACCAGAGGGAGAGAATTTACTGAGTCAAAAGTTCCTAGAATTGGGAAATGGTGACTTATAAATTGGCTTACATGACATTCAGGGTTATGGCCTAGACACCCATCTCAACTGTTGGATCATCGTTTCTTGGTGTGTGTGTGTGCGTGCGCGTGTGTGCCTCCCGTCTCAGCCTCCAAAGTGCTGGAATTACAAGTGCACCACCACACCCAGCTTCATGTTTCCTATATACATTAATGTGTTGAGTGCTTAGATACGTACCCTGTGAATTCAGGAGTGTTAGCATTCTTTGTAAGTTTAGTTTGTTTATAGGCCTACACAGTTGGATACTGAAAGCACTGTTAAAAGTTGCACTACTACGTTTTAGTGCAGCATCAAAATGCAACTATTCCACGTTTAGAATCAAGGCAGGCCTGCCTGGGTAGATTGTTGTATACCTTCCTGTATATTTCGGAGTCTTTACTACCTGCCTGGTTGCTTACCAGTACTGGGAGGCTGGATGAATGAGCAAGATGACCCCCGGCATCCCTGGGCAGGTGGGGCATCAGACTGTTCGGGGTCCACAACTAAGTGTCCATGGTAGACAGGACCTGTGCTCAGGCTTTATCTTCATTCTTCAGAACATTTCCTCATCCCCACTTGACATGCAAAACTCAGGAAAGTCAAGTGTAGTGAATTCTTATCCAGTCTGAACCAGGTGTTAGGCCTCCCACTGGCCAGGCTCATCACCTTGACAGTTCCAGTGCTGTCTCCCAGTTCCTCAAGGTTGTCCATCCGGACTTCTGCCTCTTGCAGCCACCTCCAGTGGCCCCTCCCCATGCTAGATAAAACCTACTTCAATCCGCAGACCCCCGCACCCTGTCACGGCCTATGCACGCCTGCCACCGTCACCCCTCTGTGACCCCACAGAACCGCCCCCTGCTCTGAATGGCCAGTTGGAGCTCCCTGGAAGACACCTGGCCCCTCATTCCCTGGCTTTCTGGCTCCCCACTCTGCTTGAGTTTGCGCGTCCTGGACAGCTCCCTGCCCTCAAGGCGTGCTGTCCTTGTCCCCAGGATCTCTAGGTAACGCACTGCTTCTGTAATTTCTTGTTTTGCTGAGCTGCCTCCTGGCACCTGCTGACATCTGAGCCTCGCTGTGATCCGAGCAGGGCTCTCCTAGAAGGAAAGCCACCTCAGTGGGAGTAAGCTGGACACAGGTGAGAGACCCCAAGGACATTTGCCAGCATGAACAAGTTTTCTGTGAGGGGACCTGGTTATGGGTCGGACATTTATTTATTTATTTTGTGTGTGTGTGGTACCAGAGATTGAACCCAGGGGCATTCTACCTCCGAGCTACACCCCCAGCCCTATTTTTTATTCTTTATTTTGAAACAGGGTCTCACTAAGTGGCGGAGGGCCTCACTAAGTAGCTGAGGCTGGCTGTGAACCTGCGATCCTCCTGTCTCAGCCTCCCAAGTACTGGGATTACGAGCGTGTGCCACCACACCCGGCTTGGTTCAGACATTTATGCATTGGGCCGTCCACCAGGAGAAAGCATCCGCGTCTGGGCATGGTGCCACACGCCTTCCCAGTCACTCTGCAGGCTGAGGCGGGAGGATAGCTTGAGCGCAGAAGTTCAAGGCCAGGCTGGCCAATGCAGCAAGAGCCTGTCTTGGGGGGAAAAGTATCCCATGAAAAGCACTCTGTAAACATCCATGACCAAGTCCCCGGAGCCCCATCAGGACAGGGCTGGAGTTGATAGCCACCTTCATGAGACACAAGACCAAACTAGGTAGCAGTACAACATCACACACACACACACACACACACACACACACACCCATAGAGCACGTCCGGACTAGGGTCTTCACCCTCTGCCGCCTCCATTCTGATGGAACCACGCAGCCCCAGCCCCTGGAACCCCAAAATGCCAGTGTTTAGAAACCACTGCCTAGCAAACAGCAGGATGGTAACTATAATCCATCAATTTCTATTAGCTAAGCCACAAATTCAAAAAATTGGCCTGATATAATTAGATCAATGGAAACATTTTAATTTCAATACTTCTCATATCGCAATAAAAGTGACAAATCAGCTCTCATAAGAAAATGCTAAGCCCAGTGGGGTGGCACATGCCTATAATGCCAGTATTTGGAAGGCTGAGACAGGAGGATCGCAGGTTCAAGGCCAGCCTAAGCAACTTAGACCCTATTTTATTTTATTTTATTTTTTGCAGTACTGGGAATTGAACCTAGAGGCATTCTACCTCTGAGCTACACCCCAGACCGATTTTATTTCTTATTTGGAAACAGGGTCTCACTAGGTTCCTGAGAGCCTCGCTAAATTGCTGAGGCTGTCCTCAAACCTTCAATCCTCCTGTCTCAGCCTCCCAAGTACTAGGATTACAAGCGTGTGCCACCACTCCTGGCTCTATTTTAAAGTTTTAAAAAAGGGCTGGAGTATAGCTCAAAGGTAGAATGCCCCTAAGTTAAATCCCCAGTACAAAAAGGGATGGGCAATGTTAAATGTCTAAGTTGACTTCTTAATCTACCCATTTATAAACTATGTTCTTCTCAACTTTACAAATTAGTCTTGAAAGTATACATTCAATTAAAGACCAGAAAGGCCACACCTGTGCTGTCAGCTGGTCCCTGAACAGCCGCAGGTGCTCCATTCAAATTCTTCAGGCACTAATCAATTTTTTAAGTGTTTTATTTGATGTACATGTCAAAGATTATTTTCACACATTTACATTTTCTATTGAATGTGTTTCTGATTAAATGAATTTCAGGATTCCAACATTTATATAAAGTTAAAAAATCAAATAAGTATCGCAAGGCAAATTTTCAGATGCAAGCTATTTTGATACAGTTAGCACCTGACCGGTGCTAAATGTACTTGTTCAGCCACTCGAGTAAATTCCTTCTCGCCTCATCAATGTAAGGCTTGTCAGCAGACAGACAATCTTCTCTCTTTCGATGTACAAAACCGTGAGTTTGCCCAGAAAATGTCTTAATTTGATAGTCAACTTTGCAGTGTTCTTTTAACTTCTGTGTCAGCAAGGAGACCTGGTATGCAAAAGATTTCATGAGGATATGATTTTAACTTGTAATATTTTCCATCCTCAAAATCTTCAGTGAGTGTTCATAAAAGAGATTTAACATCAATGTTTAAAGTTACAAACAAGTAGCCAGACGTGGTGGCGCACACCTATAATCCCAGTACCTGGGAAGCTAAGCTAGGAGGGTCGCTGGTTCCAGGCCAGCCTCAGCAACTTGGCAAGACCCTGTTTCAAAATAAAAAATAGGCCGCCTATAACCCCAGTACTTGGGAGGCTTAGACAGGAGGATCACAGGTTTGTGACCAGCCTCGGCAATTTAACGAGGCCCTCAGCAATTTAGTGAAACCCTGTTTATTTTATTTTATTTTTTTTTTTGTGGTACTGGGGATTGAACGCAGGGGCATTCTACCTCCGTGCTACGTCCCCGGCCCTATTTTTTATACTTTATTTTGAAACCGGGTCTCACAAAGTTGTGGAGGGCCTCACTAAGGAGAGAGAGAGAGGGGGAGGGAGAGAGAGAGCGAAAGAGCTGAGGCTGGCCGCGAACCCGGATCCTCTGGTCTCCGCCTCCCAAAGTACTGGGATTACAAGCGTGCGCCACCACGCCCGGCTTGAAACCCTGTTTAAAAAATAAAATAAGCCAGGCGTGGTGGCACGTGCTTACAATCCCAGTATTTGGGAGATTGAGACAGAAAGATCGCGGGTTCAAGGACAGCCTCAGCAAGTATTGAAACTCATCAACCTAGCAAGACCCTGTTTCAAAATAAAAATAGGGCTAGGGGCCGGGCGTGGTGGTGCACGCTTGTAATCCCAGTACTTTGGGAGGCGGAGACCAGAGGATCCAGGTTCGCTGCCAACCTCAGTGCGCTCGCTCGCTCTCTCTCTCTCTCTCTCTCTCTCCCTCTCTCTCTCTCTCTCTCTCTCTCTCTACTTAGTGAGGCCCTCCACAACTTCGTGAGACCCAGTTTCAAAATAAAGGATAAAAAATAGGGCCGGGGATGTAGCACAGAGGTAGAATGCCCCTGGGTTCAATCCCCGGTACCGCAAAAAAAAAAAAAAAAAAAATAGGGCTAGGGGTATAGCTCAGAGGTAGAATACAATACCCCTGAGTTCAATCCCCAGTACCGAAAAAATACATAAATAAGTAGGGCTGGGGGTGTAGCTCAGAGGTAGAACACCCCTGGGTTCAATCCCCAGTACCCTCCCATTTTTGTATGGTACTGGGGACTGAACCCAGGGGCGTTCTATGTCTGAGCTACACCCCCAGCCTTTTGTTTTTGAAACAGTGTCTTGCTAGGTTGCTGAGAATCTCCCTACTTACTGACGCTGTCCTCAAACCTACGATCCTCCGGTCTGTCTCCCAAGTCCTGGGATTACAGGCGTGCACCACACTCCCAGCTTCCAAAAAAAATTTTTAAATAAATAAATTACAAGTTCCACAGCCATAGCAAATTCTTTTAACTTTTAACACAGTTCTCACTGCTGGCAAAAGAGATTCCAGAGCAATGTAAAAATGATACGACAGCAGTTACTGAGGCTCCTGATGATGGGGTCATGTCCAAATAAACTCATCGTGAAAGGTCAAAAATGCATGTAGTGGGCTGGAGTGTAGCTGGGTGGTACAGCTCTTAGCATGTGCAAGGCCTGGGTTCAATCCCCAACATCACCCCACCCAAATTTTTTTTTTTTTTTGCGGTACCGGGGATTGAACGCAGGGGCGTTCTACCTCCGTGCTACGCCCCCAGCCCTGTTTTTTTATACTTTATTTTGAAACCGGGTCTCACGAAGTTGCGGAGGGCCTCACTAAGGAGAGAGAGACAGGGAGAGAGAGAGCGAGAGAGCTGAGGCTGGCCATGAACCCGGATCCTCCGGTCTCCGCCTCCCAAAGTACTGGGATTACAAGCATGCGCCACCACGCCTGGCTGTCACCCAAAATTTTTTAAAAAATGCATTGAATACAGCGGACCTCCTGCACGTCGCCTAGCTTAGCAACACAGCACACTGTGGGGTGTTGCTCATTTTCCCTCGTGACCGCAAGGCTGACCAGGAGCTGTGGTGCACTTCCAAGAAAGGATCGGGCCACACATTGCTAGCCTGGGAAAAGATTCAACTTCAAAACTCTGGTTTCTACTGAATGTGTATTGCTTTCACACCATCGTAAATTGGAAAGTTAAACCATCATTCAGTGAGGGACTGTCTGTATTTTAAATAATTTGTATTAACATATTAGTTACTAATAATTTCCAAATGATTGCTTTGGGGGAAGTACTGGGGGACTGAACCCAGGGGCATTCTACCTCCAAGCTACACCCTTAGCCCTTTATTTTATTTTATTATTTTGAAATTGGGTCTTGCTAGGATGCTGAGGGTCTTGCTAAGTAGCTGAGATTGTTCTCCAACCTGCGATCCTCCTGTCTCAGCCTCCCAAGTGCTGGGATTACAGGCGTGCACCACCATGCCCGACTCAAATGACTGCTTTTGATTCACACTTTTCTTCTGACTTTTCATTATCAACTTACTGAATTTAACAAATCCATCTTTAAGGCAATACACTTCATGACAGCTCATGGGTCACCATGGGGGAGGGGGGGAGGCAGTGCTGTTACTTTGCCAAGTGACCAGGCCGTGCTGAGAACACTTCCTTTTGAAGCCACATTCAATAACCATATTTTGGGAAGTTACAATTAATTCTACTCTGAATCCCTGATAAAAACCATCTTTAAAATTTCAATGTTGGCCAGACATGGTGGCACACGTTTGTAATGCCAGTACTTGGGAGGCTGAGACAGGAGGATCACAGGTTCACAGCCAGCCTCAGCAACTTAGTGAGGCTCTCCGCAACTTAGTGAGACCCTGTTTCAAAATAAAGAATAAAAAATAGGGCTGGGGGTGTAGCTCGGAGGTGTAGCTTGGAGGTAGAATGCTCCTGGGTTCAATCCCGAGTACCGCAAAAAAAAAAAAAAAATACACACAAACGAGAAGAAGAAAGAGGCCAACTTACTTGTTCAAGTGAAATAACAACATCGTTTTCAGCAAAAATGAACAACGTGGGGTTCTTCAAACTATAAATGTCTTCGGAATCCTTGACGATGCCTGGAAGACGAGTTCAGGGACGTGAGAGTCTGACTTCCACAGCCGGGCCGCAGAAAACCGCCTGCATTTGGTTTGGTTTCTCAAAGTAAAATAAGTTTTGGGGGGGCTTTGTTTATTTTCTTTGTTAGCCATTCCACAGAAGTGGCCAGCATATAAAATTAGTGTCACAGCACAACATATTTAGTCCAATCTCCCTACCCTCCATCTCACTCACTGGGAATCGGGCCATTAAATAATGGATTTAGCCTTGCAGGCCACTTCATGCATAAAGACAGGGCAGTCTGAGAAATGCTTCCTCCTGGGATGAGCCTTCATTTACAAAGAGGTGGTAACTTTCTAACCACTGTTCTAGAAGTTTCTCTGTCTACACAAGCCCCACAGGTTTTTGTTTTTTGTTTTGTTTTGTTTTGTTTTTGTGGTACTGGGGATTAAACCCAGGGGCATTCTACCTCCAAAATACACCCCCAGCCCTTTTTCATTTTTGGTTTTGAAATAGGGTCTCACTAGGTTGCTGAGAGTCTGGCTACGTTGCCGAGGCTGGCCTTGAACCTGCAATCCTCCTGTCTTAGCCTCCAAAGTACTGGGATTACAGGCATATGTCACCATGCCCAGCTGGCCCCACAGGCTCTGACTTCAATGCACTGCGCGAGTCTATCCATAAGAAGAACAGTCATTGGAATGGTCATTTACGCTCAGACAAGACCACAAGGGTGTGATCGGTCCTAGCAGGTCATTCTGTAAAAATCAGTTTTTAAAAATCCTTGTCAAAATCATGCTGTGCCCGACCTTCTCTAGGAGGCAAGGACTGTAGGAAAGATGGTCATGCTGTCTGCCCCACTCTGGCAAAGCCACCGTTGTGGAGTTGGACAGCAGCTGGATGTCCCCTGGGCCTGGCTGTCAGGCCCTGCAGCTCACTACTGCACAGCAGCAAGCAGCCAGGAGGGGGCGTTGGCGAGACGTCAGCTCAGGCGCCTTTGTTAATTCACACAAAGACACCCTTGAGTCAGCCCCACTGTGCCCAGGGCCACTGGAGATTTACTGAGCTTGCTTCCTTTTGTGTAAGTAAATATTGAAAAGGATTTTTTAATGCTAAAAGTAAGTGAAAATACCAATACCACAGTGAGGAGCCATTAAGTCAAATAAGACTTTGGTACCTGTATAGCTTTCTGATATATAGTATAAAAGAACTTTGTGATATCCTAGGGTAACTTTATAACATACTAGTCAAATTTCCTTGTGTCTTATTTTTTAAGTCTGCATGCTTCTATATCACATACTGAGTATGCAGTTTCTATATACAATGTTCTTATTGCTATAACTTTTGTTTATTTGGGCTAAAAATTGCCATTTACATTTTTTTTTTTTTTTTTTTTTTTT
>PVJS01005955.1:0-21466 GCA_004027185.1 Glis glis | reverse complement strand
AAGTGTGCGCAACCATGCCCAGCTACCATTTACATTTTATACAACAGGTTTTCTTTTTTGTATCATCGTGTGTGTGTGTATGTGTGTGTGTGTGTGTGTGTGTGTGTGTGTGTGTGTGTGTGTGTTAGCTAAAAGCAATTCATATCTTGGAAAAATGTTTTCACAGAAGTTGCTCATAAAAATAATGCTTGAACCATGCGTCGTAGCAGCTACTCAGGAAGATGAGACAGGAGAATCACTTGGGCGCAGGAGTTGGAGACCAGCCTGAGCAACATAGTGAGACCCTATCTCACAATAAATAAATAAGCCAAGTGTGGTGGCGCACATTTGTAATCCCAGTATTTGGTAGGCTGGTAGGCTGAGACAGGAGGATTGAAGGTTTGTGGCCAACGTCAGCAACTTAGTGAGGCCCTCTGCAACTTAGTGAGACCCTGTTTCAAAAAATAAGTAGGGCTGGGGGTGTGGCTCAGAGGTAGAATGCCCCTGGGTTCAATTCCCAGTACCACACAAAATATATAATATATATATATATTATATATATATTATATATATATATATATATATATATATGGCTTGATATTAATCATCACAGGAAGAAATGCCTCCCCCTTCCTCCTAGTTGAAGAAATGGAGACCTCAGGTTCAATGACCTTCCTCAAGTCTCACTGTTGAAAGCCAGGTCTGCTGACATCCTGTGGCTACTGCATTACAAACATCCACTTATATTTGCAGATTCTTAAAGCCTTTTATTTTTCCTTTTTTCCTTTTTCTTTTGAGATAGGATCTTGCCATGTTGCCCAGGCTGGCCTCCAACTCCTGGGCTAAGCAATCCTCCCACTTCAGCCTCCCGAATAGTGGGATTCCAGGCATGCACCTCTGCGCCCAGCTTAAAGTCAATTTTCTTTTCCTCTTTTTTTTGGGGGGGGGACTGGGAATTGAACCCAGGGGCATTCTACCTCTGAGCTATGCCCCCAAATCTTTTTAAATTTTTATTTTAGACCTATTTTATTCTGAAACAGGGTCTTGTTAAATTGCTAAGGCTGGCCTCAAACCTACGCTCTTCCTGTCTCTGCCTCCCAAGTACTGGGATTACAGGCATGCATCACCGTGCCAGGCTTAAAGTCAATTTTCTTAAGCTGGTCGTCTCTAAGATTGGGTTCTGTGTTGCACAGCGTGGAAGAGGCCTGTGGTTACTCTCGCTCATCTGTTCCTCTTATTGTCCCACATGGGAATGCACGAGGAGGACTTACCGTAGACTGACACCCCTGCCCTGAACTCGGGGTACGTCATCATCAGGTAATGCACAGCGACCCCACCCCAGCAGAATCCCACGACGCCAATTTTCTGGGCATGACACTGTTGTTTCAGATACCTCAAGACAGCATCGACCTCTCTAGAATGGAAAGAAAAGGCAGTCGAGAATGGAGGGTTACCTTGTGAACCCCTCCAAGGGCCGTGCTGGCAATAACAGGACCGTACCAACCATTGTTATATGCAGTTGTCAAGGATTCCTATTTTCTGAACTCCATCCTTGCTACCTCCTGTCAAGTGACGTGTTATCCCACAAGTGTCCCTGCCAAGCCAGCCCTCCAGCCACCAGGCAGAGCCACAGGGATGCCGTGCTCTTCCCAAGACACAGATCCGACCAGCTCCCTTCCCAGCTGAGAGCCCAGCAGCAGCCTCCCACACACCCGGGATAAGGGCCAAAGTCCACGGCAAGGATCCTACGACCTACGCTCAAGATTTAATCCCTGTGGCACGAACATCTCCTCTCTCCCCCAGGAGGTGCCAGCCATGACTACACTGACTTGACACATGGATTCCTTTCCTAAAACCCCCGACTCTGAAAGCCATCAGGGCTGTTTAAGACAGGAGGGCACCAGGAACGGTGGCCCTCATCTTGCAAGTGGTTCCTTTGCAAATTGGTTGTTTGGAACTTGGAATGGATTTTCACCTAGAAGCACTGTATGAAGCTAGCCCAAAAAGTTTTATTTGATCTGACAGGGGAAAAATGCTGTATGTTTGATATATATATAGCAAACATATATATATATAGTACCAGAGATTGAACCCAGGGGCATTCTACCTCGGAGATACACCACCATCCCTTTTTCTTTTTTTATTTGGAAACAGGGTCTCTCTAAGTTGATGAGGCTCTCGCTAAGCTGCTGAGGCTGGCCTCCAACCTGCAATCCTCCTGTCTCAACCTCCCAAGTACTGGGATTACAGGTGTGCACCACCACGCCTGATTTTATGTTCGCAATTTTAAAAAGGAAAGTACAAAGCAACTG
Source organism: Glis glis (assembly GCA_004027185.1). Taxonomy (NCBI): domain Eukaryota; kingdom Metazoa; phylum Chordata; class Mammalia; order Rodentia; family Gliridae; genus Glis; species Glis glis. The sequence continues at coordinate 19,175 of PVJS01005955.1, read as the reverse complement.
TAGGATACCTCTTTCAATCATAACATATCTGAATACTTTTGTGTGTGTGTGTGGTACTGGGTATGGAACCCAGGGGCCTTCTACCTCTGGGCTACACCCCCAGTCCTATTTTTTTATTCTTTATTTTGAAACGGGGTCTCACTAAGTTACGGAGGACCTCACTAAGTAGTTGATCCTGTGATCCTACTGGGATTACAAGCATGAGCCACCACACCCAGCTTGAATACATTTAACAAGGACTAGTTTTTATCCTTTTTTTGTTTTTAATTTTTCTCAAATGCTTTGATTTTAGGAGGAAGTGCCTTAATTGGGAAGGACAGAAAGGAAGAAGGCATGTCTAGGAAAACTCTTTGATTATGGGAACACTGGATTTCGGGGGTTGCTTCAGCCTGGTCCCTGCTTTCAGCTGGGATGACCCGACCCCGCCCAGCGGCATGCTTTAGAGCACTCTGTCCTTGGTTCGAGGAGTAGAACAGGTGGCTCATGCCTGGCCAATCAAAGCACAGCCATCTCCTGGCCACAATGAGTGGTTCAAGGATGACCTTCTGACCCGGTCATAACCACAGGGACAGAATACTAAGACTTGGTGCGTTTGTTGGCAGAGAAGCAACAGAAGGCTGGAGCTGCTGCAGCCATCCTGCCCCCCAGAGGTGAGAGCTGCCTGAGGATGAAGCCCATGCATGGGAAATGGAGCTGAGAGATGTAGGGAGAATGAGGCCTGGGACGCCTTTGGAGCGTCAGACCAAGTCCCACCTGAAGCCCAAACTACCTTTTTTCAGTTCTATGAACTCTTGTGACTGCTCGGGCACTCGGGATGGGTTTGCCATCACTTGCACACACACCCCTGCTGGGACACAAGGACCCGGACCCGCCCTTCCACAGCATTCCCTCTGGCATCAGTGGGGGAAGCAGTGGTGCGGCTGGGGCAGCGGGCGTGCTTGTCATCTTCTACTCTCCGGCCCTTACACTGCGCTAGATAAAAACGTTTTTTCCTTTATGTCGTGGGAAGGACACTTGGCCAGGGCCACACAAAGTCCTCCTGGGGAGGAAGGATGATTGGAGGCTATGAGGACCCTTCCTGCCCCCAGCGTCTGCGCAAGGAAGCCCGATCCACCTCTCTCCCCCTCGGGCTGCGTCCCACTTACTTATTGATCTTTCTGGCATCTTTTGACTTCAACCACTCATGGAAGATGGACCTGTCGCCAGAGGGGCTCCATGGCTCTTGCCCCACAAAGAAGTCTGGAAGGATGGTCCTGAAAAACATGCACATTTGCAATCTTTGCTCGGGAGTTGCTTGGACTTGTGGCACATGCCTACCCGTATGAAGCAACTTGCTAAGTTGGCGGTTCTGCTCATGGAGAAAGAAAAGCAGTGGCCATTAAGGCCCACATTGAGTGCAGCACAAAGGCCAGCTGGTGCCAGGGCAGAGCGCCTTGGCTTCACCACCACAGGTGCATGCCAGCCTGGGTGCAACCCAGCCCTGGGAAATCAAGGCCACTGGGGCGCTCCCTGGGCAATAAGCCAGCACAAGGTGTGGGGCACCCTGATACGTGGCCCCAAGGCAGGCAGCGACAAGGAGCCATCACATCCTCAGAGCTGCACCTCACAGCAGGACAAAGAGTCCCCTGAATTTTCAGATTAGCCTCAGACCACAGGGCACACCCGATCGGCATGGTACGTAATGGTGACAAAGCAATTTTCCCAAGCCTCCACCCAGGCTGCCAGTGGGACTCAATTTCCTGCCCCAGGGTAAGGTCCAGCACAGGTTCTAGAAGAGGTCGCAGAAGGAGAACGAGCCAGGCTCCGGAGTCCACGTGGTTCTCCCCCAAGTCGAGCCAGGAGCCAAGGAGCCAGCGCCGCTCTGGACAGAGACCTCATTCCCAAAGCAAAGAGTCGCCGCAGGCCACAGCTGGAGGAACCCAGCCCTTCCTGCGGAGGTGGGCAGAACACCAAGCGCGGGTCCGGAGGTTCAAGTGCCAGTCTCGAGCCGGGCGTGGTGGTGCACGCTTGTAATCCCAGTACTAGGGAGGCGGAGACTGGAGGATCCAGGTTCGCGGCCAGCCTCAGCTACTTAGTGAGGCCCTCCGCAACTTCGTGAGACCCAGTTTCAAAATAAAGAATAAAAAATAGGGCTGGGGTGTAGCTCGGAAGTAGAATGCCCCTGGGTTCAATCCCCGGTACCGCAAAATAAATAAATAAATAAGTGCCAGTCTCACTACTGCTGGTGTCACAAGTCACCCGGCCACTGTGAGCCTCGCTTTCTTGATGTGACATGGCCCAACCTCAGAGGATTATCTTGAGGGTGAAATGAGGGGTATAAATGTGAAAAATGCGGGAATGTGGGGAAATAGGAACTCTTAGACACTGTCGGTGCGATTGCAAATTAGTACAACCACTGTGGAGATCAATATGGAGGTTCCTCAAAAGACTAGGAATGGAACCACCGTATGACCCAGCTATACCACTCCTCGGTATCTTTCCAAAAGAATTAGTCAGACTACTATAGCGATACACGCATGTCCATGTTTATAGCAGCACGACTCACAATAGCCAAATTATGGAACCCACCTTGGTGTCTGTCGACAGATGAATGGATAAAGAAAATATGGTCTATACATAACACAATGGAATTTTACCCACCATAAAGAACAAAAAATATGTCATTTTCAGGAAAACAGATGGAACTAGAGAATATTGTGATAAGTGAGAGCAGCTGGTCTCAGAAAATCAAGGATTGTTTTCTCTCATATGTGGAAGCTAGAGAGAAAGTAGGAAACAAAAGAGACTTCAGTTAAATGAGAGACCAGTAGAGTAGTGGAGGGGGATTGGGGGAGGGAAGTAGAGAGGGGAAAAGAACTCATGAAAGAAACAGTTCAAATAATGCTATGTCTGCGGGCATGGTGGCGCATGCCTGTGATCCCGGTACTTACGAGGCTGAGACAGGAGGATCGCAGGTTTGAGACCAGCCTCAGCAATTTAGTGAGACTCTCAGCAACCTAAGTGAGACCCTGTTTCAAAACAAAAATTAAACAAAAATAGAGCTGGGCATGGTGGCACACACTTGTAATCCCAGTACTTGGGAGGCGGAGACCGGAGGATCCGGGTTCACGGCCAGCCTCAGCTACTTAGTGAGGTCTCCGCAACTTAGTGAGACCCTGTTTCAAAATAAAGAATAAAAAATAGGACTGGGGATGTAGCTCAGAGGTAGAATGTCCCTGGGCTCAATCACCAGTACCCCCCAAAAAATAGGACTGGGGGTATAGCTTGGAGGTAGACTGCCTTTGGATTCAATCCCTACTACCACCAAAAATAAAGAAAAAAATGCCATGTCTGTATATAAAGGTATCATTACTGATCTTACTAACATGTAGGGGGGCTGGGAGGAGCAAGGGGGGACACAGAGAGAAATACACCAAGTGCTGTGTGCGTGTATGACGTATCACTTTGAATCTCACTGTGATGTATAATTACAATGCACCAATAAAAATACTTTTAATAATGTGATACAGCCTTGCCAGTCACAGGTGTCTCCGTCCATTTCTTGTGTTCTGGCTGCAGCTAAAGATGCCCCGGGAGATGACAGGACCTCGCTCCCATTCAGTCGCAGCTCACAGCTGGGTCCCCGGAGGCGACCACACAACTGTAAACCTCTGTCTTTATGCCCTGGTTTCCTAATCTGCAAAATGGGGAAGGTGACAGTTCCTCCCTCAGAGGGTGGCTGGAAGGACCAAGGACTGTGGTCCCTCAGGCCGTTAGCACGTATGGCCAAGCCAGAGGCAATCGGGCTTGGCTATCTGTTTATTATTGGACTTGCCCCCCAAAAGCAAGGTTGCCTTAACCTCAAAACAGAATCTGGGATGTGAAATGGTAAAACATCGAGTGGGTGCCATCTTTTCATTCAACACTAAGGTGTTTTGGTTTTTAGTTTTTGTTTTTGTTTTGTACTAGAGATGGCACCCAGGGGCATTATACCACGGAGCTACACCCCAGCCCTTTTTTAATTATTTTGTTTTGAAACAGGATCTGGCTATGTTGCTAAGGGTTTTATCGGTCCTCAAACCTACGAGCCTCCCAACTCAGCCTCCCAAGCCCTGGGATTACAGACATGTGCCACCATGCCTGGCTCAACACAGTTTGCATGGTGCCGCAGCATGTGATTCCTTTAAACCAGTTCTCTTTGTAGGAAACCAGGGCAGGTGCACCTTGGGTTTCCAGCCTCTCCTTGAGAAAACAAAAGAAATCGGGAGGAGCACCCAGCTCAGGGCTGCTGGGCTTTCTGCTTTCTGAAGCTGGGGAGGAAGGAAGGCTCCTACTTGCCTCCACGCTTTCCTGAAGCCTTTACCACGCTCAGGGCAAAGAAGAGGCAAGAGGGTGACAGCCTGCACCAAGGCGGCCACGGCCACTTGGTGGGACAAAGATGCACACTGTGGGTGATGCGCGAGGTCTCTTTGTGATCCGGCTGTTTGATCAGGATGCCCTATGGATGCCCAGCTGTGCAGGCACATCTGTGAAATCTGACCTGGGGCTGAGATGCCTGGAGGCTGAGTGACCCGTGCATTTCAAGCCCTCCTAGTCTGCCTGCGTCTGGGCAGGATCCCATGTGGGGAAAGGACTGTCACACAGTCCATAGGGCCAGGCACCCCCAGGGGATCTGTAGCCCAGGGACTGGGTTGGGAACAGCTGGCTTCCATCGGTTAGGTGTTTAATTTCTTTTCTTCTTTTTTTTTTTTTTTGTATTGGGAATTGAACCTGGGGCATTCTCCGTCCAAATTACACCCCCAGGCCTTTTTATTTTCTGTTTTGAAATAGGGTCTCGCTAAGTTGCTGAGGCTGGCCTCGAACCTGTGATCCTCCTGTCTCAGCCTCCCAAGTACAGGGATTACATAGATATGTGCCACCATGCCTGGCTGTAGGTATTTAATTTCATATGACAGTTCCCATTTCCTTTTCCACAGGGAGATGAGCAAGTAGATGATGTAAAAGGAGAACACAGGTCGGTTTTGTTTTTGTCATTTTTCTTAAGGGAGCAAAATGGACCACAGAAGCGTACGTGCATTTAAGCCAAAGAACAGAATTTTATACTCACGTGTATCCATTTCCCGCGATCATATCAGCGATGTACCTGGTGTTGGGCAACTGCCAGCCATATACATCTTGAATGACAATCACGGCTTTACCCGTGTCGACGGGGGGTTTGGTAATGTAAGCCTTGATGTGCTCGACTTGGACTTCGTGCCCCATGCCTCCATACTCTAGTCTATGGCCAATGTCACAGGGACACGGACAAGCTTCGTTAGCCATTGGAGAGATTGAAGTTGACTGCAGGGAGAGAGCACACATTATATTCTGAATGGTGCAAATCTAAGCTTATAAATAGTAAGTGAACTATAGTTACAATTACTGAGAAAAATCATTTTAACTCTATCTATGGCATTTATTTTTATTTATTTATTGGTACTAGGGATTGAAACCAGGGGCATTCTACCTCTGAGTTACACCCCCAGCCCTTTTTTAAATTTTGAAATAGGGTCTTGCTAAATTGCTGAGACTGGCCTTGAACCTGCGAACCTCCTATCTCAGCCTCCCAAGTACTGGGATTCCAGGTATGCATCACCGTGACGTGACCGGTTCATCTGTGGCTTTTGTTTTTGTTTTATGATACTGGGGATTAAACACAGGGGCATTCTACCTCTGAGCTACACCCCCAGCCCTAATTGTTGAGGCTGGCCTTGAACCTGTGATGCTCCTATCTTAGCCTCCCAAGTACTGGGATTATAGGCACCATGCACGGCTCCTACAGCATTTATTATCGGGGGTAAATAAATTAGGGGTAATTCTGGCTCTGGCAACATCAAAGACTAGAGCTAATGAGGATCCATTCCCATTATAAACACTTAGAAGCTGGGTGTGGTGGCACACACTTGTAATCCCAGTACTTGGGAGGCTGAGACAGGAGTATACCAGGTTTGCAGCCACCCTCAGCTACTTAGTGAGGCCCTCCGCAACTTAGTGAGACCCTGTTTCAAAATAAAAAATGAAAAGGATGGGGGTGTAGGTCAGAAGTAGAACAGCCCTGTGTTCAATCCCTAGAAAAAAAGAATGGGGTTTGAAATGAGAGCAGACCTTACAAAAGCTTGATTAATCAAAATAGAAAGCAGGGGAAAAATTAAAAACTTGTTAACTACAAAGCATAAAATTATGTAGCTGAAATTAAGCCAAGTAAATGTAAACAGATTAAATTCACTAATTGAGACAGTTCTCAAATTGGAATTTTTAAAATTAGGTTTCTATCAAAAAAGAGAGCTGAGAACACAGAACCCAAAGATATTGGTAGGTCCCTTCATTAACAATTAGCCAGCACAGTCTTTCCAAGCAAATGTGACAGTCACCAAGTCATCAGCATATTAACCCACAGCGCAAGTTTCAACTAAGATTTTACATAAAAGATGTCATACATGTATAATGAAATTATAATCAAAACTCAGCAGGTTTAGAACTGAATTACGATGAAAACACTACACAGCAGAAGTTATCTTCTCAGCCTAGACTGCATACGGTAGACACGAGGAAAGAATGAAACTAAGCCAAGCATCAAGAAGTTAACGAGAAAAAACAGACCCTGTCTTTGTCTATTCAAGCTGTCATAACAAAATACCATAAGCTAGCATAGACCGCTGAAATGATTTCTTACGCTCTTGGAGGCTGAGAAGTCCGAGATCAAGATAAAGGCAGACTGAGATTCTGGTGACAGCCACTTCCTAGTTTGCAGGCAGCACCTTCTCTCTGGATCTTCCCCTGAGGAAGACTGAGGGCTCCCAGGGCCTTCTTTTATAAGGCAACCCTAAGAGCTCCGCCCTTGTGACCCCTCACCTCCCAGAAGCCCCGCTCCCCAAGGCCACCACCTTAAGGATCAAGTATTGCACACTTGAAGGGCGGCAGGGCACACAAGCATTCAGACCATAGCACACCCGACAAAGAAAGAAGGAGACAAAAATAAACAGAGAAAGTCCAAAAAGATTAAAGTCTAATTCCTTGAAGAGTTATGACATAGGCATATCTCGAGTAAAATTAATCAGCAGGAAGGAAAGAATGATAAGCATGCATATGCAGAAATAAAATAATATCTGGGGGGGCCGGGCGTGGTGGCGCACGCTTGTAATCCCAGTACTCTGGGAGGCGGAGACCGGAGGATCCGGGTTCGCGGCCAGCCTCGGCTCTCACTCTCTCTCTCCCTGTCTCTCTTTTTCTCTCTCTCTCTCTCTCTCCTTAGTGAGGCCCTCCGCAACTTCGTGAGACCCGGTATCAAAATAAAGCATAAAAAATAGGGCCGGGGGCATAGTGCGGAGGTAGAACGCCCCTGTGTTCAATCCCCGGTACCGCAAAAAAAAAAAAAAAAAAATAATAATAATAATATCTGGAACGAAAAGGTGACATAAAGATTTTCTGTTTGTTGGCATTGGGCGTGTTGCTCAGAGCATGTTCCTAGCATGTGTGAGGCTCAGAGTTCCATTCCCAGCACTGCAGAAATAAATAAATAAGAATCTCTCTTTTAAAAAAATCAAAATAAATTAATATGAACAACTTCATGCTAGTGTGTATATATATATATATATATATATATATATATATATATATAGTGTGTGTGTGTGTGTGTGTATGTGTGTGTGTTACTGGGAATTGACCCAGGTGCATTCTACCTCTGAGCTACAACCCCAGCCCTATTTTTTATTCTTTATTTTGAAACAGGGTCTCACTAAGTTGCTGAGGGCCTCACTAAGTAGCTGAGGCTGGCCACAAACCTGTGATCCTCCGGTCTCAGCCTCCCAAGTGCTGGGATTACAAGCATATGTAACCATGCTTGACTTTTGCTAATAAATTTGAAAACACAAGATTGACAAATTGGTAGCATACTAAATAGAGGGAAAGTTTCCCACCTGTTTTATATACCTAATTTCAAAATTCAATGTAAAAGGAAAAAAAAACTTTTGTGAGATAACTCTTGATTAACAGAAACTAAAAAGCTGGGCATGGTGGCACATGCCTGTAATTCCAGTACTTGGGAGGCTGAGACAGGAGGATGACAGGTTCCAGGCCAGCCTCAGCAACTTACTGAGGCCCTCAGCAACTTAGTGAGACCCTGTTTCAAAATAAAAAATAAAGTAGGGCTAAGGGTGTAGCTCATAGGTAGAATGCCCCTGGGTTCAATCCTTTCACCACCCCCCAAAAAAAGAAACTAAAGAGAAACAAGTTAGAAATCTAAGTAGGAAAAGCAAAACTAAACTATTTGAAGAAAATATAGGAGAATGTTTTTTTTCTTCAACCTTGGTGTAAGGCAGAATTTCTTAATAAAAAAAATAACAAAGGGAAGGATTAATGAATTTCATTTTATTTTTCACCAATTATTTTAAAAGACAACTTCAGCATATTGAATACTAAGTGGATATTCAAGGATATTGAGAATTACCGTTAACTTTGGCAGGGGAGGGTCATGACAGTGCACTTAGGTTGCAGAATCCTTGTCTGTAGTATAGACGCATCATGAAATAACCACAGGCCCACAGGTCACTTCACAGTGGGGTGGGGTGGACCAGGGGGTGTCCACATGTTGAAAGAGTTGGGACTGGGCATCCCAGGAGCATCCTGGTTCCATGTACACGTGCTTGAGATTTTCTACAACAAAAAGTTTTTAAATTTTCATCTTAGCTGGGCTCAGTGGCACACACCTGTCATAAGGCTGAGACAGGAGGATCGTAGGTTCAAGGCCAGCCTGAGCAACTTAGCAAGACCCTTTTTCAAAATATAAAGGGCTGTGAGTATAGCTCACTGGTAGAGATCCCCTTGTGTTGCAGGCTCTAGCGAAGGCTGCTTGCTCCGTAGTCCCGCCACGGAAGGTCGTTGCTCCTGACAACAGTCTGCTAGCACAAAAATGACACGGAGTCTGATATAATAATTTGGAGAGAATTATGTTTAATATTTGGGGGGTCGCGGTGGAGATAAATGACAATTCTCCTGGCCTTCTGTCACCAGCGTCTTTTATTTTATTTTTTTGGCAGTACCGGGGATTGAACCCAGGGGCATTCTACCTCTGGGCTACACCCCCAGCCCTGATTTTTATTCTTTATTTTGAAACAGGGTCTCACTAAGTTGTGGAGGGCCTCATTAAGTAGCTGAGGCTGGCTGCAAACCCAGATCCCCCTGTCTCAGCCTCCCAAGTACTGGGATTACAAGTGTGTGCCACCACGCCCGGCCACCAGCGTCTTTTTATTAAGAGTTTAAACAAAACAAACAGCTAGGAGGTCACAAGTTAAGTTTAGGGTTACAGGCTAAGTTTTAGGAAAAAACAGTCACAAGCTAAGTCTAGGGAGGGGCAAGGTAAACATTTTCAGGGAGAATAGGAGGTCATCAAGTTCCACCTTTCTGTCCCATCTGGTCCAAGGAAGCTTGTCTGCTTGCGGACAATTTCCACTCAGTATGTACTATGTACATAGCTAAGTCAGTCCAAAATGGTGACCTCATTGCATGGGCTAAGATGGCTCCCAACACCGTTGGTTCAATCCCTAGCACCAAAACAAAAAACAGGATCCTTGCTGATGTCATCAAGCTAAAGTGAGGTCATATGAGGTTAGGACAGGCCCTAAATCAACAACTGATGTCCTTAGTAAGAAAAGGGTCATTTGGAAACCAAGATAGACACACTGGAGAGAAGCTCGCAGGAGAGAGAGGAAGAGAGTGGAGCGAGACATCTATAAATTGAGAAAAGCCAAGGACCCTGGGAGAAGCAAGGGAGGATTCGCCCCTCCAGGTTTCAGAGGGAGCACGGCCCTGCTGACGGCCTAAATCTAGACTTTCGGCCTCCAGAACCGAGAGAATAAACTTCTGCTCTATTAAGTCATGTGGTTGATAGAAACTTGTTACCGCTAGCCCAGAAAACAAATACATTTGAAAGAAGATAATACGGGGGGGGGGGCTCAATGAACAAACCATCTACAGTTACCAACATGCTCTCTCAAAACCACAATGCTATGAACAAGCCAACTGTTCTTTTCATGCTAAATAAATATTAACAACCAAAAATAATATATTATTAGTAAATACACGATAGTAAAAGCATCATGCATGGGAATGAGATACAGTGGTTACTGGGATGGGGTGCACATTGCTGGCTTTAATTATATCTGTTACATTATGTTTCCTTAAAAAGTTTTGACTTAGGGAAAGTTGGGGAAGGAAAGAGATCAAACAATGTTTTGTGCATCTATGAATGTATCACTATGAATCCCACTATGATGTATAATTACAATGCACCAATAAAAAATTTAATTCAAAAAAGTTTTGACCCAACGTACACAGGTCAAATGGTAAATATCTTTTTAATCAGGGTGAAATGAAAATGGGTGGCTATTATATCATTTTCTGCATTTTACTGAATATTTTTAGTGTTTCATAATTAGAAATGAAGTAGTTAGTTTTGGGTTTTTTTTTTTTTTTTTTGGTCTTTTTTGTACTGGGGATCAAACCCAGTGTGTTGGGTATGCAAGGCAAACGCTTTACCACTGAGCTACATCCCAGCCTGAAGTAGAGTTTAAGGGGAAAAAGTAAGAAGGAAGCGGCTCTTCAATCAAGGACCACTGGACTCTGGTTTTCTTGGTTTTATTTTCATAAGCTACTTATAGAACTATTATTAGTGAGAAATGTCACAGCAGTTCAGCATCGATCGACCCAAGAGCAGTACGTTTTATACCCCGGGGGAACTATTTGTTAAGAATGAATCTATGGTCCGATTTTTTACCTAGGCTATCCTCTGAGAACCCAGGGACCACAGAAAACTCTGGCCATCCGAGAGCAACCTCTAATACGAATCTTTTCACTTTATCTTCCATTGTTGCCCACTTTCCAAGAGGAATTCTTACTGCCAGGAGAGTAGCCTTCTGCACGGATATTGCAAGTTTATTCTCCCACAGACGGGGTGGCCGCCAGGAGAGGGCCGGGTGCACCACCGGTGGCAAGCTGGACTCCTGCCCAGCCCTTTCACGTGGGCACAGCTGCCAGGCCGAGCCTGCATCCAGGCCAAGTCTACTGTGCACAGGGTGGACAGTTTCTATTGACTGGCTGGCCTGGAGTCCAGGCACGTCTCTGGGAATAGATCCTTGACCTTTGGTTAATTGTATGATTAAGTACATTTTCTGAATATGCCTTCCAGGATTTTTGCTTCCTTCATGACAAATTCTAAGATAATTTCCAGGAAAAAGTAAAACCATTCCTTTCATACAGATAAAAAATGAAACTGTGCGTGGTGGCACTCGCCTGTAATCCCAGTATTTGGGAGGCTGAGACAGGAAGATCATAGGTTGGAGGCCAGCCTCAGCAACTTAGTGAGATCCTGTTTCAAAATAAAATATAAGCTGGGCGTGGTGGCCCACGCCTGTAATTCCAGTACTGGGAGGTCTGAGGATCCGGGTTCGTGGCCAGCCTTAGCTACTTAGTGAGGCTCTCCACAGCTTAGTGAGACCCTGTTTCAAAATAAAGAATAAAAAATGGAGCTGGGTGTGCAGCTCAGAGGCAGAATGCCCCTGGGTTCACTCCCCAGTACTGCCAAAAAAAATAAAATAAAATAGGGCTGGGTATGTAGTATGAAGCTCCTGAGTTCAATCCCCAGTAGCCGGTAGCTACTGGGGATTGCACATTAAAGATTTTACATTAAAGTGCAATTAAAGATTGCACATTAAAGATTTTATTTAGCTGGGCATGGTGGCGCACGCTTGTAATCCCAGTACTTTGGGAGGCGGAGACTGGAGGATCCAGGTTCGCGGCCAGCCTCAGCTCGCTCGCACTCTCTCTCTCTCTCTCTCTCCCTGTCTCTCTCTCTCTCTACCTAGTGAGGGCCTCCGCATCTTCGTGAGACCCGGTTTCAAAATAAAGTATAAAAAAGTAGTGCCGGGGGTGTAGCGCAGAGGTAGAACGCCCCTGGGTTCAATCCCCAGTACCTCAAAAAAAAAAAAGATTTTATTTTACGGGGAGAATGAGGCAGATGTCTAACTGGCTCAAAGAAAAAGTCAAAAGAGCACAGATTTATATGCCATGAAGGAACATGGACTGAAAGGCAAATGGAGACAAAGCATTCTTCTGGAAGCAGTTGGTTGCTTCTCTAGGAGACATGGCAAAATTTACAAGTCTATCTATCGGTCTGTCAGTTCTCCATGACTTAGAGTTGCGAGATGAGTCAGACACAACGAACAGAGTTTGAATCAGACAGCACAGATAGGTAGCTACAGATGATGGCTCCTTTTCCACCAAAGCACAGTTTCTCCTACACATTACAGGGTCCTTCACGTGAGCGATGAGGTTTCAGTCTCCTCCGGTACGAGGCAGGACCCTGCATCTGATGTGCACAACGGGGTCCTCATTACATGTGTGACAAGAAAGGCTTCTCTGCTTCAGGTCCAGTGTGGTTGGACCCACACCCTGGCCACCCTGAGATCAGGTCTGTGGTCTCCACTGGAGAAGCCTCCAGGAATCAGGGACTCATGGCACCAGGGATGACCAGGACATGCCCCTAGGGGGAACACCTAGAAGACATGTTCTTTGGCAAGGCACAGGAAGCACAAGATTTCCCAGCACGCACTCAAGCAGGACGCTGGATATGTGTGAATGATCGCAGGTCCCTCCCTCCTGCAGAGTGACTCTGTGACCCCTCCATCCCTGCCTTACACAGGCAGCTCCCTCTGCAAAATCACAAGTCAAGCCAGGCGTGGTGGCACACGCTTGTAATCCCAGTACTTGGGAGGCTGAGACAGGTGGATCACAGGTTCAAGACCAGCCTCAGCTACTTAGTGAGGCCCTCCACAACTTAGTGAGACCCGGTTTCAAAATAAAGAATAAAAAATCGGCTGGGGGTATAGCTCGGAGGGAGAATGCCCCTGGGTTCAATCCCCAATACGGCAAAAAAAAAAAAATCACAAATCAAAACTCATGGGGTCAGTCAGCTGGGTGTGGTGGCGCACGCCTGTAATCCCAGTACTTGGGAGGCTGAGACAGGAAGACCACAGGGTCTCTCGGCAACTCAGAGAGACCCTCAGCAACTTAGCAAGAACCTATTTCAAAATAAAAAATAAAATAGGGCTGGGGGTGTAGCTCAGAGGTAGAATGCCCCTGGGTTCAATCCACAGTACCAAAAAAAAAAAAGATTTCATGGCGTCCTTGTAAATTAAATAGTTATGACTCAGCAGTCACTGCTGGTTACTCTCCCAAAGTTGTTCTTATTTTTTATTATGAAATAAGGAACTAAATTCCAGGGACAGAATGAGTCCAAGCTGAATTAACAAACAGAGCAAGGACAAAGGTAAACAAAACTGCTGACTCTGCTCAGTACCAAAAATAAATAAATAAGTAAATAAAACAAATAAAAACCCAAAGGGGTCCCTGTTGAAAGTGTGATCTGCAAGTGCCAAGGGGCTCGGGTATTTCCTCCTCTCCTGAGTGTGCCCACCCCGCCCCCCACCCCAGCATTCCTTGACTCCATATACATTTGTACTTCTTGATTTCCTTTTTGAACCAGTTACATCTGCCCATTTCTCTCTTAATTTAACAAATAAAATCCTTACCATGTGCTCCCTTTTATATCTGTATAAAAGTCACGATTATACCTTTTGCCAAAAATGATCTTTCAATGGTATAACTGAATGATGTGCCCTTTTTGCTCACTGGGAGTCAGAAATGGGTGGGAAAGTGTGGTCAGTGTGGTTTTCCTGACACGCATGGTGGTGTACGCCTGTAATCCCACTACTTGGGAGGCTGAGCCAGGAGGATCACATAGTGAGACTGTTTCAAAATAAAAAATAAAATCGGACTGGGGTATGGCACAGAGGTAGAATGTCCCTGGATTCAATCCCCAGTACTCAAAAAAAAAAAAAAGTGGTTTTCCTGCTTCATTCCCCAAGGACTTAAATCACTCAGAAGTTGGACTTGGCCACACAATGAAGTTCTTCAACAGAAATAGAGAAAACAGATTTTGACCAGCAAAAGAGGCTGGTAACAGATGAGATGGGAACAAACAAAGAAGTCAAGGAATAAAGTGCTGGATACTTCAGCGATTTGGAAATAGAAGCCATGTGCAGGTGCAACAGGAACTGTGGGATCAAGGGAACACTCCCAGATAGTACAGTAAAGGCAGGCCCAACAGGGAAAGGCTGGGCGGTTTCCTTTGCTGGTTAAACATTGTAGGAACTTTCACAGCAGTGAATTTTCAACCTTGCCGTGCAGAAGACCGGCCCATACTTATCCTCTGACGACTGCATGCATGTCAGCCCCTCCCAGGGTTTACCATCAGCAATCAAGCTCACATAGTGCACAGGGTATATATAGGCTTTAGACAGCTACGTGTGGTGAGCCAACACGGGCCTCTTTAAACATGCCAATTGCACCCCGCCTTCGCTCGGGCTGTCCCCAGGCCTGGCTCCCCAGTGGTGCCCAGGGCTCCTTTCTGACCACCTAACTTTACACGGGCGCTGAAAACAACAGGTGGCCGTTTCCATCAGCAAGTGGACACACACCGCAGAACCCGAGGCTAGCACGGCCTGCGGGTGCAAACTGTACTGGCTTTTTTGGCACGACCTCCCCAGCATCTAAGATGTCATCCTCTTAATATGACAGCGCCTCCTCTCTCCTGCTCCCTAGGGAAACGCTTCCAAATGTGGATAGTGACTTCAATAAAAATACGCTCCGTTTCTTCAACGTTTTGTATTCCCAACAACCATACAGCCCAAATGTCCAACCTCAAGGGAAAAAAAAAATAGCTACAAGCAGTGTCTAATGGCTCAGAGGAAGGGCTCCCCGCGCGGTCTGAAGTGGTGATAACCAACACAAGTTTTGTATACAGTGAGATTTGAAGTGTTTTCAAAGTGGGTGGCCAGGCACGGGCAGGGTGGGGGCTACTTTCCCGAAAGGACAAAGTGTCACTTGTAGAAAGTCTATTTTGGAAAAGGGACTTTAATAAGATCCCCACCTGCGCACTGGCAAAGCCCTCGGCCATAATGCAAAACCCACGCGCGAGTTCCAGCAGCGCACGGCCTTTCTGTCCCCAGCGAGGACGCACCTACCTTGTCCCGCGGCCCGAGAGACTGCGCCCGGAGCCTGCAGCGGAGCGGGCGGAGGAGGGAGCCACGGAGGTAGTGGAGGAGGGACAGAGCCGGAGCCGGGGAGGGAGGAGCCTGGGCCTGCACGGAAGCGGACGCCACGGGGGCCAGGCGCCGGGATCCCGGTGAGGCTCGACCTGGATTCGCGGCCTCCGGGGACCGCTGGGGCCTGGGGACCCGGGAGGACGGAGGGGAAGGAGAGAGGTGTGCGGGAGGGAAGCAGGGGAGGAGAGACTGGGGAGGGGACAGAGGTCTTAGAGGGGCGCTGGAGGGTGAAGAAGCCTGCGGCAGAGGGCTGGGAGGCCAGCCTGGCACACTCGCATCATGCCCGGCTCCAAAGATCTGTGACCAAAGTGGAGGTCAGCCCAAAAAGTTTTATTTGATCTGACAGGGAAAAAATGCTATATGTTTGCAATATATATTTTTTCTTTTTTCTTTTGGTACTGGGGATTGAACCCAGGGGCATTCTACCTCAGAGCTACATCCCCAAACTCCCCCCCCTTTTTTTTAAACTGTCTGGCAGCGTCTTGGCGCACACTTGTAATCCCAGTACTTGGGAGGCTGAGACAGGAGGATCGCACGTTGGAGGCCAGCCTCAGCTACTTAATGAGGCCCTCCGCAACTTAGTGAGACCCTGTTTCAAAATAAAGAATAAGCCGGGCGTGGCAGCGCATGCTTGTCATCCCAGTAGTTGGGAGGCTGAGACAAGAGGATGACAGGTTCGAGGACAGCCTCAGCAAGTAGTGAGACTCTCATTAACCTCATGAAGCCCTGTTTCAAAATAAAAATAAAATAGGGCTGGGGATGTAACTCAGAGGTAGAATAGAATGCCCATGAGTTCAATCCCCAGTACCACAAAAATAAATAAATAAATAAAAAATAAAGAATAAAAAAATAGGGCTGGGGGTATAGCTCAGAGGTAGAATGCCCCTGGGTTCAATCCCCAGTATAAATAAATAAATAAATAAATAAATAACCAAATAAATTGACAGTGTCTTGATAAATTGCTGAGGCTGGTCTGGAACCTGCAATCCTCCAGTCGCAACCTCCCAAGTACTGGGATTACAGGTGTGCACCACCATGCCCGGCTTCTATTACTCTTTTTGTAAATCAAAATTACACTTTAAAAAAATTATTTTTTAAAATAAACTAGTTTTATCTGGACATCTGGCCCAAATCCTGATACCACCTTCAGTTGGCTGCAAAAGAAAGAAAACAAAGAGAAAAATGATGGGGAGGTGAAGGGTGCAGGGGAAGGGGCAGCAGCTTCCTGGTGCCACAGGATTTCAACACAACCTCTTGCCCTGGGCAGTGAAACCATGTTCATTTAGCTGCGCTTAGCTGGAACACGTGTGAACCCAGGCTGCTGACCTTTCCCTCGGGAGAGCTGGTCTTCAGAGGGATGGCCCGCAGGTTAGTGCAGAGACCGCTGGGGGACAGTGTACGATGCTTAATCAGACTGCGGAGGGGTCGTTTGCAGAGAAAGATGGAATCCTGACCCTCACAACCTCCATTAAAACCCTGGGCAGAGCAGAGTTGCTTCTTCCAGTTACCTGCCGATTCCTGAGCTGTGTGTTCAATCACTGGAACACATTAAAAGATGGGAATAGATTTAGGGAGGCCCTCCGCCACTTAGTGAGACCCTGTTTCAGAATAAAGAATAAATAGGACTGGGTGTGTAGCTCAGAAGTAGAAGGTCCCAGGGTTCAATCCCCAGTACCATAGGGAGAAAAAAAGACAGGAATAGCAGCCAGGACATCCTCTAGGCAAGCATAGTGCTCCACCGAAACAAAACTTTTTCTCTATGACTAGGTTTTGTTTTAATTTTTCCACCTCTGAGCTATATCCACAGCCCTTTATTTTTCTTATTTATTTATTTATTTATTTATTTATTTATTTATTTATTTATGCTGGAGATTGAACCCAGGGGTGTTCTACCTCTGAGCTATACCCCTAGCCCTTTTTGTTATTTTTTTACTTTTTTTTTGTTTTGTTTTGAAACAGGGTCTCACTAATTTGCTGAGGGTCTCGCCAAGTTGCTGAGGCTGGACCTGCCATCCTCCTGTCTCAGCCTCCCAAGTACCAGAATTACAGGTGTGCACCACCATGCCCGGTTCTACTTTTTCTTTTGAAAGAGTCTCGCTAAGTGGCTGAGGCTGGCCTCAAACACGCATCCTCCTGTCTCAGCCTCCCAAGTACTAAGATCACAGGCATGCACCGCAACACTCGGCTCACTCTATTGGACTGTTTTTAAGTGTCTTTCGACATCTTTGAAGCACCATTTATGTGGAAAGAATAGGTATGACTGGGTCGTTCCATATCAATTTTCTCTATTTGCTAAATTTAGCTCCCTAAGCATCATTACTAACTTCTTATTTAATAACACTGTTATTAATAGAAGGGATTTTGTATTCCCCAGGCTCTTTTCCTTGCCACGGTTTGCTAGCCTAGTGTTGAATGTGTGTGTGTGTGTGTGTGTGTGTGTGTGTGTGCACTTTGACTGGCGAGGCCTGCTCCAGGAAGAGCTCAGGGGACCAGAGTAGAATGAGCTCAGGGGGGGAACCTGTGTCACCTGTACTCAGGCCACTGGCTCAGGTACCCTTCTCTGGTTGATGACAAGCCTGGGTTTCGCAAGTGTCGCAGCCTGAGGTTTCTCCAAACAGAGGCTGTGGCTGCCTTAAAGGAGTGGATGCCTCCTATTCACACTTGTTCCATCAACCTACACATGTGTCCCTTGTCTTTGAACTGTTTCCTTAACTGTTAAATAAGGGGCTCAAGACTGGATTTGGTTCTCAAACTTTGGGGTATACCAGAATCCCTGGAGGAGGGAGCTGGGTGTGGTGGGACACGCTTGTAATCCCAGTACTTGCAAGACTGAGACAAGAGGATCAGTAAGTAGTGAGACTCTCATCAGCCTAGTGAGACCCTGTTTCAAACTAAAAATAAAATAGGGCTGGGGGTTTAGCTCAGAGGTAGAATGCCCCTGGGTTCAATCCCTGGTACCACCAAAAATAAATAAATAAATAAATAAATAAATAAATAAATAAATAGAATCCCTGGAGAAGCTGAGCATGGTGGTGCATGCCTGTAACCCTGTACTTGGAAGGCTGAGGCAGCAGGATTGCAGGTTCAAAGTCAGTCTCAACAACTTAAGGAGACTCTCAGCAACTTAGCGAGACCCTGTTTCCAAATAAAAAAATAAAAAGGGGTGGGGGTATAGCTCAGAGGTAGAATGCCCCTGGGTTCAATCCCCAGCATCACACACACAGAAAAAGAATCCACGGAGGGCTTATCAAACCCCAGAGTGCTGAGCCCTGCATCTCTGCCCATGCCCACCCCTCACCAAGTCTCCTTTGAAAGAGGAGCCAGGGATCCCAAAGCACCTCTCTCTCTCTCTCTCTTTCTCTCTCTCTCTCTCTCTCTCTCTCTCTCTCTCCAGATGCCCACGTTCTCCCTGGACTGTATATTCTTTGCTTTCCTAAGTAACTCTCTGTGCCTCCACTGACACGTGCTAAAATTCTTTTCCATCAGGTGCCACAAGGACCCCACTGGTCCCGAGTCAAATCCTCCTCTCTCTGGGAATGCCTTAGGACCCTCTTCTGGAGAGAGCTCTTCTCCCATGACAATCGTACTGATCTACAATCCCACCAACACTGTCTAAGTGTTCCTTGTTCCCCACGTTCTCGGCAGCATCTGTTATTATTTATAGTTCTTATGATTACCAACAAAATGGCAGTCTATCAGCTTCACTAATTTTAGGTCCAGATTCCACTAAAAAGTTCATCACACAAGTGAATATTGAACCTAGGCTCTAAGAAAGAAAGAAGGGGGCCGGGCGTGGTGGCGCATGCTTGTAATCCCAGTACTTCGGAGGCTGAGACAGGAGGATCACAGGTTCGCAGCCAGCCTCAGCTACTTAGTGAGGCCCTCCACAACTTAGTGAGACTCTGTTTCAAAATAAAGAATAAAAAATAGGGCTGGGGGTGTAGCTCAGAGGTACAATGCCCCTGGATTCAATCCCCAGCACTGCAAAAAAAAAAAAAA
>PVJS01005954.1:0-61913 GCA_004027185.1 Glis glis | reverse complement strand
AAAAAAAAAAAAAAAAAAAAAAGAAATGAAATGAATCAATTAGTGGATAGCACAGAATTCACAATGGATATTTTCTTAGGCATGCCAACTAGGTTAATGAAGAAAATTATTTCAATTGTTTAATGATTTAAAACACACTTGGGAGTTTAACTTTGGAGCCTATGTAGACTCTCTCTGGGTAATGTCTGTTGAAGCTCAGCATTCAGCCATCTGAACCCTGTTTTGGACAGGTCTACGTCATTTTCTTATCACTATTTCACATGCAAGTCAATGCCTTTCATCAAAATTGTAATTCTCGGCTATAGTCTCTTTAAATATTGTTTTAGCCCTGATCTCCTCTCCCTCTTTTTCTTAGATTCCAATTATAAGCCACAGTTTTCAACTAGGCTACATACGTCTCTTATAGTCTTTTTTATGTTTTCAATCATTTTGTCTCCTTGTGCTTTAGTTTGGGAATTTCCTTCTCCCCCTTCTTTCAGTTCACTCACTGTTTGTGTGGCTGCATTTAATCTCCTCTCAAAACCCATCCGACGAAGTTTTTTCAAGTTAGTTATTGCATTTTAAATTTCCAAAATTTTTTATTAGATAGTATTGTATTGCTTTCAATTTTCTCCCAGAAATCCTAATCTTATCCTTCATTATTTAAATATAATTATTTCTTGAAAATAATGCATTCCTATTCTTATCATTAAATTCTTCATGGGTACAGTCATTTGTCATTTAATGGTGGATTCCCATTCTAAGAATAAAAGAAGAATGAAACACAAAGGAATACCAAAAAATAGAATCTGAATCATAGGATCCACATCACACAAATGACAAAACTAGACATTAAAATACAGTCATACACAACATAACAATGTTTCAGTCGGTGAAAAATGGCACAGACATTGGAGGTCTATAAGTTTATATGGCACAGTGATGTAGTCATGTTTGTTTAAGTACACCTTATGATGTCAAAAACTTAGGGGAGCACCACTGTATGTGCCATAAAATACAGTCACACACAACATTGTATGTTGTGTGTGACTATATTTTAATGTCCATTTTTGTCATGTGCATGATGTGGATCCTGTGATTCAGATTCTATTTTCTGATATTCTTTTGCGTTTAATTCTTCTTTTATTCTTACTATGTTTAGAGAGCATAATAGATACTTTTGAAAGAAAAAATTGGATGATTTTACCTTCCTCTGGAGAGAATTTACTTCTGTTTCTGACAGGCTGATAGAATAAGGACACCCGTATCCTAGATCATTTTAATCCAATCAGGGATTGATATAATTTAAACCTGGGCTTTAGTCTCTATAAGAAACTATCTAGTAGAAATTCAATTTTACTTCTAAGAATTGGCTCTTTAAGGTCTGGGATATTTCCCAGGGCCCTAACTCTTTGATAAGCTCTGAATTCCAATTTTGTGTCTTGAGCCCCGTGAGTTTGTGAACATTTCGCTCAGTCTCTTAATCACCACTTTCTTATCAACCTGAAACCTTAAGGGAACTGCAGCTCTGGGTGCAGACTCACTCCTTTTGACTTCAGTTCTGGCTCTTCAATGCTTTGGCATTTCTCTGAAGTTTGCATATGGATACACATGTATGTAAACATATTTACATATACATACACATGCACAGATATGTCTATGTATTTTCTTCAACTTTTCTATTTTTCTTAGAAGAAATGGTTTAATATTTTAAAAAACATGCAATTGCTGATTTTATATAATTTTGACATATTTATTTAGTTTTTTAAAAATAGATAGGAATGGCCAGAATAACTAAGTAGCTAGCATGAGGCTGAGCATTTCAAAGTCTATTAGTGTAAATCATAGTAGATGAGACCTAGCAAAATTTGGCAAATGCCAATGCTCTAGTTGCAGGTATCCTGTCTGACCTTCTCTGCCATTTCTATACCATATCCATCTGCTTCCTACTTTGTCGCAATATGATTTATAACCCACCACATGACTTCATACCATTCTGCTTTTTTTAAAATTCCATTTTGTCCTTTCAGTTTATCTTATTTCCTTTCATCTTTATTGTACCTATGCTACTCAAAGTAACATCCCATCCCCATTAGTAGCTGTCAACACTCTATGTCTGGTGGGTAATTATGTGTACACACTGAAGACGGATTACTGGGCACATCTATAAAATTCTGCCTAAGGACTTCTTCACTTCTCAGGAGCATGCTACGCCCTCATAAGGGATTCTGCACTAGAACTGAGCTCCACTTGCCCAGAATGGTAGCTGGCTCGATAACACACCTTGTCCTGTATTCCTTATATTCTCTGGCACATTTTCCCTCTCCCTACGGGTATTTACTGGGATCACCTCCCAAATAAACAGCTTGTAGCTGAATCCCAGTTTCCAACCCTTTTGTCATTGGACATTTCATAGAAAATAACATATTTGTTTGCTTCGTCAATATGTTTAGTGAGCAACCTTCACTGTTTCTCATCCTTATAAAATTTTAATACAATGGTCCCTAGAGAAAAATGCCAAGAATATATTACAGGGCAGAATGTGCTCCAGTATTTCATATGGCACAGTTAAGAGAAACATCCGTGATATCTTTCTCAAATGAATTCATTGATGAGAATTCAGAGTTCAAATCCCTCTAATAATAAAATAGAACATATATTGTAGCTAATACTTAGTAGTATATGGTGATTAAAGAGAATCTTTATATAAGTATTGGCTTTTTGTTCTTGTTATGTTACTGGGGATTGAACCCAGGGGCATTCTACCAGTGAGCTATTCCCCCAGCCCTATTTTATTTATTTTATTTTATTTTATTTTATTTTATTTTATTTTATTTTATTTTATTAACAGGGTCTTGCTATGTTGCGGAGGCTGCCCTCAAATCTGTGATCCCTCTGTCTCAGCCTCCCAAGTAGCCAAGTAGTAGTATTATGGGTATGTGCCACAACACAGAACAAGAATTGGCTTTATTTATGGAGGGTCTATGTTAAATGTTTGATAAAAGCAAGATCCCTCAGTATGCTAGTAACAGGTTGACTGGTGATTTCAAGAAGAAAGGTAGGCAAGTAGGAAAAGTTGCAAATTTCAACTATGGATGAGATTCTACTGGAAGAACTCCTCAAATACCAAAACTCATTTTTCTGCAGGCTACTGCTGAGAACCTATAATCAAAAGATCCAGAACTTCTGTATGCATATCCCTGAGTCATACATTTTATGTGAAATGTCTCAATTTTTAGTTGTTGATGATTAATTCAGTTAAAAAACAATGACAGAAATCTATATTATACAAAACAAATAATAAAACTTCTAAGATGAATTCAGTGAAAAGTGGGCGGTTTACAAATTCTACTCAAACTTACCTCAACTTAATAAGTACAAAGTTTTAGAGACAAAAGTAAGGGAAGAATATCTCTTTTCCCATTAACTGGTTCAGAGAAGCATCCTGGAATAAGGAACTGGGAGTAACTGAAGAAAAATTCACTAAATTCTCAAGTTTTGTCTTATAAATATATGTTCCTACTTTTTTTTCCCAAGATAGAAAAATAATACTACTTTGGTGTAGCAATAGCAGTTTTGTAATTTTTTTCCATAAATTAAGTGAACAATAATTTACAGCGTACGACATTCTTGTAATTTGATAGCTAAATCAATTTCAATGGTAATAGTATTCAATTAGAAATAGATTGACAAGTAAGTAGGACAGAACATAAAAGTGAAAGAAAAATCAGTAACATGAGGTATCCGACACTACTTTTTAACAACTGATAAAACCTTGCCTAAATTTTTAAAAGCACAATCTATTTGTGGAGACACAAAATAAGGAGACATGAATTCTTCTTTTAAAGGATAGAAAATAAAAGACTCACAGAACACCTATTTGAGTTAAGTGTACTGCCTTCTTTCCTCATTCCCCTTCCTTCTAGAAGGTCTATATTATGTTATTTTTTAATATTGTCATATATTTGACATTTTAACATTATTATTGTGAGTGTATTATATTTTATAAGAAAATAAGATAGAAATATGTTACTGTCAACTGTTGCAGTACACTTTCTTTACTCTTGAATATGATTTAATTAGTTACATTTTAACCACATAAAATCTTATAAGTTAACATAGAAAGCAGCTGGTTATACTCAGAGACAATGATACATCTACCAAACGTTTTTTTTTAACTTTGAATTTATAGTTAACCAGAGGCAAACCAACAGATCAACCAACAATAAAGAAATAGCAAACCAAAAGAAAAACAAAAGATAAAGTCACACTTAAACACAGAAAAGAATAAAAAAGAAAACGGGGGGGGTAGTGGAGCTACATAAAAGAGAGAGAGAGAGAGGAGACGTAATGTTAGAGACATTCATATACTCTGCAGTGGAAAACTGAAAAAGAAGAAACTTAACTTTCAGGCAGAGCAATGTAGGGTAGTACCTGACTATAGAAGTGCTAAGAATTCATGTGAAACCCGTACTATGGAAAGCAGGAGACATTCTAAGGGCCAGAGGCCCTGGATATTATAAATATAGATAATAAAAGGATGCTATATCAAAATTCCTAAACTATGCTAATTTTGCAAAGTTTTTATTATAAAGACATTGGGAAGAGATGAATCATAGTTTAAGAGTGAAACAGGAAAAAAAAAACCCTGAAATTCCTGACCCTTCTTTTTGCCCCTATTTCAATGGCTTTCTTCCATTGTCTCTCAAGTGTTTGACTTTTGGCTGCCTAAGGATGAACTAGGTCAATCTTCCCTTCAGCTGTTTCAATGGAGTCCTTTATTATTCACTTGTCTTTAAATATGTGGCAAGGTTGATTTCAGTTTCTAGCCATCTCTCTCTTATTCTCTTTGGCTTGTCTGCTTTTCTTCTCTCTTCATTGAATTGAGACACGCTGTGTAATTGTAGCACTTGGTGTCATAGTTTTCCATCACGGCTATAATAAATCAACACAAGGTAATTTTGAGGAATGGGAATATGCTGCATCAAGGTGGATCCCTCTCATGAAGGCTCCCATCCAGGTGGAAGCTGATCCATTGTACCTGGAGAAAATTAGTGTTCTCTCTCTCTCCAGTTTTAGGAGACAAGTAGCCACCACCAAAGCCAGACAGGAAGCATACACTCAAGGAATAGGAAAGGCTTCCCTGGCTGGTGATGGGATAGACTTTAATATGAAATAGTCATAGCGTTTTTTCCCCTGTAACAACTGAATTATAGCACCCATAAATACAGTACATGGAAAACTATCCAAATGCAACTGCAATTACAGAGAAATTACAGACTTACACATTTGTAAATGAGAGAGCTCAAATATGTAAAGGATGACCCTGTTGGGTACCACACCTAATGCTGAGAGTATATAAGTGTCTCTGTCCAGAAGGTGACATTAAAACTCAGAAGCTTCTCCACTTGCATCCAGCTGAGCTCACATCTCCTCTCAACATGCCCTACAACTGCTGCTCAGGAAACTTCACCTCCCGCTCCCGTGGAAGCTACCTGTGCTACCCAGGCTCCTCCTGCGGCTCATCCTACCCCAGCAACCTGGTCTACAGCACTAACCTAGGCTCTCCCAGCACCTGCCAGCTGGACTCCTCTCTCTACAGTGGCTGCCAGGAGACCTGCTGTGAGCCGACCAGCTGCCAGAGGCCCTGCATGGTATCCGGACCTTGCCAGACGTCCTGCTACCGCCCAAGGACCTCCATGATCTGCAGTCCCTGCCAGACAACTTGTGCTAGATCTCCAGGCTTTGGTTCCAGAAGCTGCAGTTCCCTGGGCTGTGGATCTAGAAGTTCCTGTTCCCTGGGCTGTGGATCGAGGAGTGGCTATTCCTCCCGCTGTGGATCCAGTGGCTTCAGATCCCTGAATTATGGAGTCTGTGGCTTCCCTTCCCTGGGTTACAGATCCAGTTTCTGCAACCTGATCTCTTTTCCTTCTAGGAGCTGCCAGTCTTCTTGTTACAGACCAACCTGTGGATCTGGCTTCTATGGATTCCCTTGTTAAGTGTCTGTATTTGTGTGAGCACTGAGGTCAAAGTCTCTACTCAGTGCAGTAGTATTTCCATCCTTACAATTGCTCCTATCCTCTTATTCTTCAAATGACAGCTTTCTTGCGTCTACAACTTCTGGCAAACTCTAAAATTAATGAGTAACTCCAAATTGTCTTAATATCTCTACTATTAATGTGTGTGGATATATATCTAAGAGCAGTTGAAAATGAAAATTTTAACCTAATAAATGTATGTAATCTGGCCCCTAAAATGTTGTTCGCATTATTTTTATCTTGCTACAGTTTATGCATTTAAGGATTTGAGAGATTTTCAGTAAATCTCATTCTGACTATGTAACTTGGTTTGGGGCACATTTAATTTGTTAGATTTGAGCAATATCTATTGCCATGGAGTATGTTCTCTCCCCCCCTATGAAAGTAACAATTTCTTGGAATACAACCATTGCATGTGCAAACTGGTCTCAGTAGCAGTGAGAAGTGCTTGAGACTGAGGGACAAGTAGTTCTGTTAACACAGGTGAGCAAAAAAAAATAGTATGTAAGCTAGAAATGCAGACAACAAGAATAAGATAGAATTTATAAGGTGAGCTGTATACTTAGACACAATCATACCTAAGTCTAGTGTATGAATGTAGAGAAAAATTAGCTTTAAGGCCCTTTCAGGATGGACACTTTAATTTTGGTTGATATACCTGGTAAGATTGCTGCCTCCCCCAGTTGGGGTATTCCTAAGCCTCGTCTGCAAACACGTGCAAGGAGAAGCTCAATAATCTTAGGAAGGAGTAACTGGGTTTAAGAGGGGTGGGTAACCACTTGATGCTTCTCCAAGGCTCAACTTCAAACTTAAGAGCAACATGCCTGAGCAGTGTTGAACAAACATTTCTATTCATTAACCTTAGTCTGGATCCCAAGGCAGAGCTGAAGTACAAGAATTGGGTTCAGTTTACTTTGCATAAGTTCCTAGGAAGCAGGTATGAGAAATCATGGAGGGTGTAACATTTTCCATGGAGGAAAATTTTATAAAAGGTACATTTTTGAGATGGCTTTATGATAATCAACTGGGAAACAATCCTGCAGGGAATTTTTAGGTGCATATGGAGTGATTTTTGGAATTGTACACCCCAGAATCTGATCAACAGGAACAAGCATTTCTTCATCAGCTTTTATCTTTCATTGGTTGAACAATGTCTGACACATAATTTCTAGGAATCTCATAATTTCCTGGGACCTCCCTGCAAATGATGAATCAATCACAGTGGCTGCTTCTGTTTTCCTATTGTGACTTTTGAGATGCTCTGATATACTCAAAATATTATTGTTTATACTCGAGGGAAGATGCTGTTCCTGCAAAGGTGGTTGAAGTCTACATAAAATTGATTGCCATATCTATGCCTGCGATCATTGGCAAGAACTCACTAGGTGGCCTATGGTAATACAAAACACACAATTTTTTATTTAACACTAGATCCCTGTGACAGAGGCAAAGATTATATTCTATAGATCTTTTCAGACATGAGGGAAGGGAGACCAAAAAAGATTCAAAAACTGACAAACTTTTAGATTAAAGACCTAGTAGAGCCTGAAATCTTAAATGATTTTTTATTGTTGCTCTTTCCTGAACTATTTGTTTTGTTTTAGATGTATAACCCTTAGTTTAACGAAGGCATCTTCAGTACTTTGGCACTATGAAAATTGCTTCATCTGAATAGGTTTAATCTATTTAATTTACTCTATTTAATTAGCCTCATGAATAGTACCCATAGTTAAGAGTAAAACTAAAAATGAATTTAGATTTAGGGAATGAGCTTCAAGGACGTTAAACAAATTTATTTCAAAAAACATGGCCAATAAATGCATGAAGAAATGTTCATCATCATTAGTAATCAGGGAGATGCAAATCAAAACTACACTGAGATTCCATCTAACCTCGTTCAGAATGGCAATATTCAAGAAGTCAAACAACAATAAATGCTGGTGAGGATGTGGGGAAGTAGGAATACTTCTACACTGTTGATGGGATTGAAAATTGGTACAGTTGCTATGAAGATTAGTGTATAGATTCCTCAGAAAATTGGGAATGGATCCACCATATGATCCAGCTATACCACTCCTGGGTATCTTTCCAAAGGGACTAAAATCAGAATATTATAGTAATATATGCATATCCATGTTTATAGCAGCACAATTCACAATAGAAAAATTATGGAACCAACCTAGGTGTCCATCAACAGATGAATGGATTCCAAAATTATGGGATATACATACAATGGAATTCTACTCAGCAATAAAGAAGAAGCAAATTATGTCATTTGCAGGAAAATGGATGGACATGGAGAGTATTATTTTAAGTGAGATTAGCCAGTTCCAGAAAGTGAAGGGTCATATGTTTTCTCTCCTACATGGAAGCTAGGGAGTAACTGGGAAACCAGAGGGACTTCAGATAATGGAGGAGAGACTCCAGTGGAGCCAGGGAGGTGGTCTAGTGGAAGGTGGGGTGTGAGGGAGAATCAATAAAGGAAGCACTTCCATTGACATTATGTACATATGTAAGAATACCAATGCCAATTTAAATGTTCTGTATGAGGAATGGGGGAAATGGGGAGGGAGTCGGGGGAAAGCCCACCAAGTGCTGTGTGCATGTATGTCACTATCAGTATGAACTACATTATGACATGAGACAATAATGCACCAGTAAAAGTATAAAAATTATATTAAATATACCGAATGATAGAGAAATATTTGATGGCATCTCAGGAAGCAATGGCTAGAAAATTAGAGTTCTATAGCAAATCTTACATTATTCATTTAAATTATTATTTGTAGTATCATTTAGATTATAGGATATAATATCTTTTCAATAACACTGAACAATATGAACAAGAATAATGAGATTGCCAAACTCTTGTGACAGATCACTAATAGTGTAAAACAGATTCCTTCTTTCATGAGTCAAATTGAAGGTGAGTGGAGCCAATCAGGGGGACGTCATGAACAGTCCTTGAGGAAAGTAGCATAAGATGTAGGAGTGGCATGGAGTATGAGAAAGAGATTGGGAACATAACATGGAAGAATATACAGCTCAAGTAAGAAACAAGAAATTCCTTGCATATACTTTGCTATATAAAATAACACTAACAGTGACTTAAAATCAACAACACAGGATGTAAAGATTATACTACAACAGACAGAGGTGAAAGCACTGATTGACAAGGTGTTATGGTTGAGGGTTAGAATGTACCCCAAAAAGCTCATGTATTTTATGCATGGTCCCCAATGCAGCAAAGTTCAGAGGTGAGGCATGGCTGGAAAAGGTGGGTCCCTGAGACTGTGGCCTTGGCGACAATATATGTCTGTAGTCCCCTCCTCTCAATCTTTTGGCTTTTGGCTGCCATAAGTCACAGTGATTTTTCTCCACCATGTACCTTGTTGCTGGCCTTGGAGTCAGCTGACCATGGACTGACTCTCTAACACTAAGAGCCAAATGAGTTTTTCTACCTCTAAGTTGTGTTTGTCAGGTGTTTTGGTCACAGCGACAGAAACGCTGACAGAAACACAAGGTGTGAAAAGCATTGATTGCTAAAGCAATTTAGACTATATACAATTCTTTTTTACATTTTTAAAAAACAGATTCTACTTTGATTATTGTAGCTTACTTTAATATAGTGAATTGTACACTTAAAATTACAAATGTATTTTTTCATAAGGTTCTTCCTTTATTGTCTTTAACATAATGTCATCCTTCACCAAAATTTGTGGGTTTTATTACTGAGACATTAGATAATAGTACCTTCAACGTTGAGGGGTTTAAGTGACTTTGCTTTGCATTATCAAAAAGAACACTTTGAACTTTCCATAACTTTATTTGGATTCTTTGTACCCAATAAATAAATCAAATAATTGGAATTGATTTTATACTTGAAAGATTTGACAACCTTGATATAAAACTTACTTTATTTTATAAATGCTTTTCTTCTGCTAGTGGAAAAGCATATCATCAGTCATTATTAATTTTTTACATGTACATGAAAACTTAGAATTTAACATGAGTGAAAATGATTTAAAAGTTACTGGACATAAATGAAAATTTATGCATCAGAGCAATATATGCATTAGCACTTGAAATTGCTATTGATAAGTAATCATCATTTAGAAGTAGTTTTCTTAAATTTTTTGCTATTTTTTGAAGTTGATTTTGATAAGTCTTCAGTAAAATTAGGTCATTTATTTTTTATGTGGTCAATGATATCACCTACTCACACGTTGAATAATAAATGTAATCAAATTCTTGTGCAAGTTATGTACTCACCATCAGCTTGCATTAGTAGTAAAAATTCAGTAGTTAATTTTTTTGCATTAAAAATGAACTTCTTTTTTGTTCATTGCTTCTAAAAGGATGTTTTTGTAGTATTTTTAAAAGAAAGGTGTAGTTAACAAACAAAATAAGTAGTTAGATTTTCACAATAGTATAATTTAGCAATATAGTGTGTACTGAAATCACGGAAGCAAGAGCATTATTTTTTATGTGCTCTGAAGCAGCATGGACTTCAGGCCCATACATCATGTATACTTAACCAGAAATTCTCGTTTCCCACTAACTCCACCTGCTGGCGGCTTGGTGGATATTGCTGCACCTTGCTGGGGGTGGATCTGGCCTGTTGGCTAGGTTAGAACAACAAATGATCCTGCACATGGGATTTGTTCAAATGTGTGGATTGTGCTACCCTTGTATCTGAGTGCAACTTCATTTTCAAGTGATCCATACCTCTGCGTACTTTCTTTGAAAGAGAAGTGGTAGCTCTATTTTATTCAGAAAGATGATTAAAAAAGGATACCTTGTCTTCTTTCAGATTTAACAGTTGATTAAAGTAAAAAGTGTTTGCTGCATATACATGTCTTACTCTTCTAGAAGAACCTATGAAAAAAGTGCAGTAGAGGTCCCCTAAATAAGCTCCCACTTATGTGCATGAAATTATTATTGATTATAAATAAAACATAAAATTTTGAGACAATTGCCAAATGGGACTGGATGCTGAGACAAAAAGGGAATAAGAAGAGACATATGCTGACCCTGAGGGAAGGATCTAAATCATGTCTGCCTTTAATATGTCATCCTTGACTTGAGTGATAAAAAATTGGGGGCATAACTGGTGGTTTGGTTGTTATCAACTGCCTAGATATTCAGCTGAATTCTGCAACAGCAGAACATTTGCACTAACTTTGAATTATTTCCAAATAAATGCTATTAACCCAAAGAACTAGAAGAATAAGAGAAAATTGTGACTGCATACAATTTATAGAATCAATTATATGGAAAATTTTTAACCTACTTGCTAATATATGTTTGAAGGTATTAAAGATTTCATTTAGAGACTTGATTTCTTTGTCAGTAAGGCCAGGAGAACTAGAACCCTCTGCAATTCTAACTCACTAACATTTAACTTCTTACTGGATATCCTTGCTTCAATTTCTCACATATTTTAGAATATATTTTGTAAGAGTATTATTGCTTCCAAAATGATGTGACAGAGTCAACTTAATACTCCTTGTAAATTATAACCATTTCACAGAAAAATATTGAAGTTTTTAACTTCCTGTATAACAGAAAGTCACAGTTATGAGCTTATTTGCTATCTTAAAAATGTACACTCTTCATTTTATCATGTGAAAATATTAACAGATGGTGTAATCATGAAAGATGAAAAATTTCCTTAAAATCAAAATGGATGATTTTCTACCTTAAATTTAAAATTTATAACAACAATAAGTAAAAGGTAAAGAAAAAACCAGACAGGCTTTGAAGATAAAAGCATAAAAAATTACAAAGATATGCAGATATCAGGTAATTCATTTTTATTTAAACTTACAGCATTTTCACATTGCAAAATTTAAGACAAAAGCAGTAGAGGAAAAAACTAGGCAATGCATTAAGAATTGTGCTTTAACTATCGCATGCCTATATAACGATGAGAGCACAATTTGGGTATCTTTCTCCAAAGAATACATTTTCCAAATACTGAAATTCAAATTATTCCTAATCTATGAAGGTCAGACTAGAGGCCAAATTCCCAGGGTAGTGACAGCATAGAAGAACAGAAGATAGTGTTGATCTGAAGATACTACACAAGTATTAAGCTTAAATTTTTGGTTCAGCCAATAGGTGACTAGTAGAAGCCATATCCACAGGATGGCTGGTAGGAAACAGACTGGCAGCTTTTAGAAGAGAAGAAGTTTGGGCGGTAAAAGTTGGATTTACAATTCAGGGATGAGAAAGTGGTCTGGGGACCACAGCCCAGGAATGGGGAGCCATAACCGAAAGACTGGAAGCCCTTGGACGCAAAGCCTGAGAAGGTCTGGCGGGGACCGTAGCAGGTCGAGAAGCAGGAGGGCTGGCAGGATCTGGACACCACGTAGGACGTCTGGCAGCTGGTGGGCTCACAGCAGGTCTCCTGGGCGCCGCTGTAGAGAGGAGAGTCCAGCTGGTAGGTGATGGGCGTTTGTAGTTCATTGGTGTAGAATACTTTGTTGGGGTAGGAAGAGTCGCAGGGGGAGCTTGGGTACTGCAGGTAGCCCCCAAAGGAGCGGGAAGAGAAGTTTCCAGAGCAGCGGTTGAAGGACATGTTGTCGGGAGATAGGACTTGACAGGACAAGGTTCTGAGTGCGAATGTCACTGCTTGGACTGGCGCATTTATATACCCTCATCTCTGGGTGTGTCAAGCCCCGTGGGTCATGAAAACAAGTTACCTGCTGCCTTTAATTGAACTGCAAAGGTCATCCTAGTCATCTGCATGCCGTGTTTGTGGTTTTGCAACTGGAAAGCGCAGTACTGTTTGTGGCTTTGATATTCAGGCAATAGTGTGGAATCTTCAAAGCTCTTACTCATCTTCCCTTCACAGAGGTCACCCTGCAGATCACTCAGAGAAGTGCTTTAGAGGTAGACACTGTCTGGGCTGAGGGAAGCTGGCTTAATTAAAAATAATGATACCTGTTTCACAATCTGCTTCAAACCTGCTGCCATCTGCCTTGCAAAGCTGTTAACTGATCTACTCATGGTCATTTGTTTTCAACAAACACACATTGATCGTGGCTGCAAAGTGGCAACTTACTTCACTAATAGCGTCATCCAAAGCGGCAGGACTAATGTGCAAGATGTGTATAAGGATTTATTTTTTTTAAATCGGACCTCAATTTGAAAGACTTTAGTGAAATATTGACTGAGAGATTTCCTTATTCCCCCTGCCCTGCGTGAAACTGTAGGTGGACTATTAAAAACTACTTTTAGTCTTTTCTTGTCTTTTTGCATATGGGTGTTTACTGTGATGTGAACTAAATATCATAAGTTGCCTTATGGCACTTTGAAATAGTATAGATTTTTATCTAAGAGGCTGGAAAGGTATTAAAAATAAGAGCAAGTCATGGGGCCAAAACTCCCCAATTCCTTCTATCTCTAATTAGAGTCAGTGTTTCACATTGAAAGGATTTCCCAGAATCTGTAAAACATTCTTGCTGTAAAGGAAGTTCATAAAACCTGAAGGCTTAGGCCTGAAGAAGCTATCTGAAGGAGATGATTCTTCCTTTGCCTAGGAGAGCAACATCTATCACTTTGAGTTAGTTTGTTTTCAGGTGTTTCTGACAAGCATTACAGAATTTCTAAAATAAGCGTCATCTATTTTCTTGTTCCATGACTTGCGATTCTCTTCTATATAACCTATAATGAAGACTGATACATGGAAGAAGAGGAGAGATTGGGAAGGTTTACCTTGCTGTGGCTTTGGTGAAGTTTGATTTGTTTGATTCATAGAAAAGCTTTTCCTTTCCACTTCTGAACAAAAACGTTTGAAAGATTTTTTTTGAGAAAAGAATGCTCAAAAATGCTTATTATCTGATCCCATAGAATATTTTTTCTCCTAAAGAAATATCTCATATAAAAAAAAACAGATGACATTGAAATAAGCAAGCAAATTCAATTTAGGTCAGTTAAATATTTATGAGGATGTTTCAATGTTCAGTGTTTTATTGACAAATAAAATAGGAAGGTTTGTAAACTACTAGAAAGCTTCTTGCTATTCATAATTAAGAGGTCTAATAAATAAGACTTGTTTACTTTAGAAACAAGAGGACAAACTATGTTACCTAATACATGGAACATGATTGGAGATCGATTTGTTAACTCAAACTGTTCAGACTAATAAAGTACACAGTCTGGAAGATAGTTTGACAAAGATCTGCAGCCTTCTATTATATTGGAATCCCATTTACCACATCCTGATTAGATATCCCCAGGACCCTGAGGAAAGAAATCTCATTACTTGCAAAAGCAATGCATTTTGGAATTTTCCTTAAAACTTCCACCTAGTAATTCCAATTCTTCATAGAATGAGTTTCAGCTCATTTTCATTATACAGTATTGTTAGTTTTCAAGAGGGATGCCTTAAAAAGTTTGCCCATTCCCCTGGGTTATTTAAACCATTTCCTGCATCCGTGCACTATCTCTATTTACATTTAGCTGTTATGATCTTTATGGGAGCATCCAAAATAATCCTCACAGGACTAAGTCCTTGAGGAAAAATATCTATATCACTCGATAGATGGACTACCTTGGAGATCCCAAAGGCATTCATTCCCTCACATTATCATCTCTTTTGGTACCTTTCCCCAGCCATATTTATAAAGGTCATTTCTAACTATGAATTCTTCACATCCTTGATCCTTCTGTGAAGTCTACATGGGATGGATATATTCTGTATTTATTGCCTTTCTTAACCCTATACAGTAAAAATCCCACCCTCGGAGAGACTAGAAAGTAAGGAAATAATGTCCTATACTTTATGTATAGTACCTATTATTTCCTTCTCAATAACATCAATACTACCAAAAATTGCTTAAACTTTATGGAATTGGAGAGTTTTTGATATTAAAGTCTGTTGAGTTTATTGATGACTTTCATCAAGAGGCAAGTCACTGGGGATATAGTTCAGTGGTATAGCATGTGCTTAGCATGCACAAGGTCCTGGCTTTAATCCCCAGCACCACAAAACAAAAACAAGGTAACTTCAGATAAAGAGATTCTTTGATTTCAATATTTTTATACAACATAACCTTCAAAGCACTCTTGTAAGCATTAGACCATTTGTTTTTGTTTTTTATTTTCTATTCTTTTCCTTTCTTTTGGTACTGGGAATTAAACTTAGAGGTGTTCTACCTCCGAGCAACACCACCAGTCCTTTTACATTTTTATTTTCAAACAGGATCTCTCTAAGTTGCTGAGGCTGGGCTTGAACCTGTTATCCTCTTGTCTCACCTTCCCAAATACTGGGATTACACGTGCCCTGTCCCCCTGTTTTATTTTCATTCATATTTTAAGTCATGGGGCAGGATCAGAATTTGATGCTGTTGCCTAAGACATTTTGTCCCCTACAAACTGCCTGGGCTGGAGTCTCTGGACTTGTGTCTACCAGTGACAACCCTCTGTGTCACTATCTCTTGTTGCCACATGCACCTGGTCTAAGGACCAGGTCCATAGATTAAGTATTTATCCTTATCTGTCCCTCATCAACTTCAGAACTTGTTATGCTTGGAACTTCATATACTTGTTTAGAAAAGGCAATAGCCTTATGGCCTCATCTAATTATAAAAACAGAGGGTTTATTTAAAAATTCAAATGTTCCAGAAGTAAAAAAAAAAACAAAAACAAAAAACAAAAAAGAGGGCAAATGGTCTTCTGAAATTGCAAATTGTGAAATTGCAAGTTGTAGTACAAAGTAGCTCCACTATTAATATCTTTCTGGGGATAGCTTCTGACTTTTTAAACCTTTACATTTATTGCACAAGTATCAGTAAAGTCATAGAAAGTTTTCCTTGATGTTTTACTCAATAAATATTTGCCCAGGCTTTTTAATGTCAATAAACATAACAAAATTTTAAAAATTATGGACCATTTTGAACATACACAAAAGTAAAGGAAATACGTGTAAGTCCCTTGTCTTTCTTAGTGTCACAGACAGTCACAGACAGGTGATTATTTAGCCATTAAGTATTAGAGTATGCATTGCTGAAAAATAGTTCTTTAAAAATACTCAATACTATTAACAATAATTTATTGTCATTGTCACATGAGAAGTGAATGTTTTGATTCCCCCTATTCTCTCAAAATGTGTAGGTTTTTTTCTTTTATACCAGGGTCTCTATTGTAATTATTTTCCCTGCAGGGCACCTTTTTGTCGGGATGTCACACCATGCCTCTTGCGTGATATTGGAGGTGGGGCCTATTTGTGGTGTTTAAGAATGAATGAGGTTCTGAAGTTGGGGGTTTATATTCCCCTGTCTGGAATTAGTATCCTTTTAACTGTGGCCCTTGAGTGCACAGCACACAGTCCTGAGCCAGGCCCCGATTTCAGACATTTACCCTGCGCTTTATAGAGGTGCCATGTTGTCAGATTTTATTACAGTAACCCCCGAAGGCAAAGACACAGACAGTTAAATTACCTAAATAGTTCGTCTTCATCTAAACACATCTATGATAGCGTATCTGGTGGACTGAAGTGGGCTCTTTGGGATGGGTCATGGAATTGGGGTTCCCAGGTGAGATACTGAGTGCTGGGAGGAGTGGACAGGACTTCCAGGTCACAAGACCAGGCTGTGTCAATCACCTCCTGTCAGTCCATTAGCTTCTGACTATACTTTGGATATACTTTTTAGCAAGAATGTGGTTGGGTATCTTGTCTTAAGTATATTAACTGCTTTTTTGTGCATTTTTCTATTAAGTGTTTGTCTTCTTTTTTGTGTGAGTAGGGGTCTCCTTTAATAGCCAAGTCTAGTCTTAGGCTCCTAGAGTCAAGTGCACCTGTTCAGTAGCTGACCCTTTGCTCTTAAATGTTCATGTACACAAAAGAAACTTTGTTATTTGTGTTATAAGAAAATTAATCCCAAATGTATTAGCCATTCATTTAGCATTCCTACCAATTAAAGATTGTCATTAGGCTGTTTCTCTCACAAGGTCCACAAGATTTGGGAGAATTATATCTATCATCTGTCTAGATAGATAGATAGATATAGATATTGTACATGCACATGTATATATATATATATATATATATATATATATATATATATATATACATATATACCCACACACACACACATATATACATATAATGAGGATTTTTTTTCCTTTTCCCAATTGAATTCCTAAACGTGGAGCAATGTAATTGTCCTCTTCAGACTACAAAGTATATTTTAGAGCTTTAAACACAACAAAATTCTCACTATGTTACCCATTTGATCTAATATCTTGAAGGACAGGATGAATAAAGCATCTGTCTTACAGACACAATTATGGTGGTTTTCATGAGAAATGGCATTTTGTTTCATGAACAATTGCTTTGAAAAACTAATGAAATTCACTCAGTTAAAAGTCTGCATTCATAAAAAGGTCTTTGAAGGTTAATGCATTTCATTTTTACTGGAGCCTAATTAAGTATTCCCATTAAAATGGACACATGCAACTACGCCCACTTCTGGGGTATATAAGTGACCAGTACAGAAGTAACCAGTATAGAACCATTCACCTTACAAACTCTTCACTGCAACTCAGCTGAACTTAGAGCTCCTGACAACATGTCTTACTACTGTGGCTCTGGAAACTTCTTCTCCCAGTCTCTTGGAGGTTACCCAAGGTACCCTTTTTCCAACTATAACTCCTTCTACCCCAGCAAAGTAGCCTATTCTTCAGGAACCTACCAGCTGGGCTCCTCTCTCTACGATGGCAATCAGGAGTCCTTCTGTGAGCCCACCAGCAACCAGACATCACGTGCTGGAGCCAGATCCTTCCAGACATCCAGCTACTTCCCAAAGAATTTCATCTCCAGTCCCTGCCAGACAAATTATGCTGGATCTTTCGGATACGGCAACAGCGGCTTTGGATCTTTTGGTCCTGGAAGCTTCCAGTCTGGCTTCCAGTCTCTGGGATGTGGGTCCAGCTTCAACCGTCCAACTTTCTTTTCCTCCAGGAGTTGCCAGTCATCGTATCAGCCAGCCTTTGGCTCTAGCTATTTTGGAGGCGCGTACTGAGTGTTCCTGATCTTCTCACGATTATTTCTAGCCTCTTATGGAACTTTATCCTTCCCATTGTCTAGCATCTGTGATGGCTGACCATTTGCATCATGGGTACTCACGACAGTTCTCCTGTAAGCAAATGATTTTCTGTGGACCAAGTAACTTTGTCCTGTCATGTTTTCTAAATCTGACACCAGATATATCTTGAATTTCAGTTTTTGTGCCAATGCTTATAATAAGCATGTCTGTTCCCATCTTTCTAAAACTCTTCTCTCATTATTCTCCTTTCACTCAAGTGATCATTCACTCAGTTTATTTTAAATAAACTTATTTCTCTAACATGAATTCTGGCATTCTGTTTTCTTTATTAATATGACACATTTATTTAATATATTCCAAACCTTCCATGGTCTTTGGTTTTTCTTTTTTTCTGTTTCATGCTTCAGTAATATTTTGTTGGACATAAAACAGGAACTTTAGAAGAAAATTCAAATATATTTATGTCTTATGTCTTGAGAGATTCACATCCTCTCATGGGTACATTTGTTTGTATAATTGCTTCAGAAAATTTTCAGTGGTGCATTTATTGAAAAAGCATTTATTGACTTCCTATTGTATACCAGGCATTGTTCTGAACAAAGACACAAAATCCTATGTCTTCCAAAAGCTCAATAAAATTCTAACTTACCATCATGTGAGAAGTAATAATGAAGAAGAAAACACAGGATTTGGTGGAAAGAAAGGAGGGATTTAAAGAGAATCTGGAAAAATCATATAAAACTCATTATTCAAAACAGAAAGCACAAGTTACAACTTCACTTAAACAAAACAAATCTTACTAACATACTGTGCCAGTTGGAGTCCTTTGAAAATCAGCTACCAATGGGAATAGACAGATAAGGGATTTGTTGGTGAAAATATCAATGAGGGAGAATGTAAAGGTATTTGGAGAGTTCTGTTATATCTGATCTCAGGGAAAAACAGAAGGAAAAGATGTTTGGGTTAGAAGAAACTTCTAAGAAAGTTTTGGCAAGTCACCCATCAAAAGAGTCTCACATCTTTACAAAAATGGACCTGTCCTAGTATCTCTGCCAGCTTCATTCACTGACCAAGGACAGAGGCCACACAGTAGTAGATTCAGAGACTGGCTCCTGGAGCTATCAATCAACAATGTTCCCTGAAGTAGTAGATATGAGAAGTACATTTTCATAACTGGCATGTTCATGATATTCATTCTGATTTTAAGTAAGCCAATTCACTGATAAACAGTGGTGAAATATTAAACTTGGTATAATTTGTTTTCTTTTGATCAAAAGTGAAGTATTATGTCAAACCCTACATAGGACCCACAGAAAGTCTAACTCTATAAGTTAATATGAGAGAGAAGAGAGAATTATTAGATAGTTATCTTTGACTTAAATGGATGTATTAAGCAGATTGGACACAGTAGGGCAAAATTAGAAAGTGGCTTTATGTTTCTAATACCATTTAACTTCACACTTGATCTAAGGTCTCTAACTTCTATGAGTATTTGAAAAATGCAATGGGAATATCTATGATCATATTAAGATATTAGGAAATATTTTACTTCATATTAGCAATTAAATCCAATCCAGTATAAATTAAAAACAATCTTGCAGCCACATCATCAAAGCTTCTCCCTCTTCCAATAGTTCTGCCTGTCCTGTGGTTGAAAGGTCACTGGTAGTTCAGAGGAGCTTGATCATTTTATTTGTTAGCCTCCTTATTCTACCAAGTCTTCCATCAAAGTGCTACTTCATGCTTCTTCTTTTCAAGCCAAAGAGAAAGATTGGGAGGAAAGCAAATGATACCAGAGGCCATGTGTCTCAACATGATACTTTAGAACACTTGTGTCAACATGACTTAGTTTTCTGTGTCAGAAAACTTATGTTTGGTAAAGGTAAGATTAAACCAATAAATCACTTCAACGTATGATTCAGGAAATTCCTATAGGTTTATTTAGTCTGAAGACCTGGATAAACAGTTCCTTAATTAAATAATTTATATATCAAGAGACTTATTTCAGTGCCCTCCCTTTGCTATGCCCATCATTTCTAAACGATCATATAATGAATTTGCCCAATCCCAATTACTCTTGTACCTTAAAAAACACACCTTAAACCATCAAAGCCTATAATCTCACTTCTAAACACCCCTGTTCAGAGACGCAGCCAAAACTCCATTACGGTAGCGTTCCTTCTTACTGCAAGAAGTCTGAACACTTCATTTTGCCTTATTATCAAACTGGTGACATTATACGTTGTTCAATAGGAATGTAAAGATCTTTGCACTCCAGGAGTGCCCTGCCTTTGAATTGAATATTCTCAGTTATCACATGCTCTGGATTAATGCTTTTGCCCCCTCCACCCATATTGAAATGTTAATCACCATTGTGGTTCTATTTGGAGATGGAGCTTTTGGGAAGTAATTAGTTTTTGAAGATGGAGCCACACTGAGATTAGTGTTCCAGTAGAACATATACAAGAGCTCTTTCTTCCTCTCTATCTAGTCTCTGCCATGTGAGGACACAGAGAGAAAGCCCCCACCTGCAAACCAGAAAAAGAGCCCTACCCAGAAACTGAATTGGCTCAGACCTTGACCTTATACTTCCCCTTCTCCAGAATTTTGAGAAATAAATATCTGTTGTTTGAGTCACTCAGTCTAGGATATCATGTTGCAAGTCTAATCAGCCTAAGAAATCACACACATCTGAAAATTGCCTCTTTCCCTAGTGGAGTCTTTGGTGTGGAGAGATATCTATGTCCATCTCTCTCTCTCTCAATTTCTATCTCTGTCTATCCTCTCATTTATCTATCTATATATCTATCATCTATCTATCTATTATCTATCTATCATCTATCATCTATCTATCTATCTATCATCTATCTATCATCTATCTATCTATCTATCTATCTATCAATCATCTATCTATCATCATCTATCATCTGTCACCTATCTACATACCTATTATGCCCATTGGAGATTTTAAGAAATTAACTCACATGAGTGCAGGGGCTGACAGGATGGAAACTCAGGCAGGGTTTCTGTTGCAGTTTTAAGACAAAAATTTTCTTCTCTGAGAAATCTGGTTTTGCTCTTAAGGCCTTTAACTGACTGAGTCATAGCCCCAATGTCAAGGGCAATCTCCTTGACTTAAAGCCAACTGATTATAAATGTGAACTACATCTTCAAAATGCCTTCACAGCAGCATCGGGTTTAATGTTTAACCAAATAACTAGATACCGTAGTCAAGCTGAGTTGACACATAAAATTAACCATCACAGTCTCCATTTTCTAGAAATTCTGGGCTGACAAACTATTTCATAAAACTATAACATATTAATGCAGTAAACTTAAAGCAACTCAACTAAAATTTTAAGTAATCTTCCTATCAGTTTACAAATTATTTTATAGTATTTTTTAGATCCTTTGTTTAGATTCTTATGTGTAATTTGTATGAGAGATTTCTAGCATTGCTTCATTATCACTCACTGGAATAACTAAACTTTTCAATAAAATATATATGCATATTCAGAGCCAGGCGTGGTGGCGCATGCTTGTAATCCCAGTATTTGGGAGGCTGAGACCAGAGGATCTGGGTTCACAGCCAGCCTCAGCTACTTAGTGAGGCCCTCCGCAACTTAGTGAGACCCTGTTTCAAAATAAAGAATAAAAAATAGGACTGGAGGTGTAGCCCAGAGGTAGAATGCCTCTGGGTTCAATCCCTGGTACTGCCAAAAAAATAAATATATGCATATTCAAAAAGTCCTCAATTTTCTTCCAATGAGTCCCCTACACCCTCTAGTACAGCTCTGCCAAGAATACAGCTGTGTACACAGCCCAGCTATGAATACAAAGCATCTAAGGACAGAGGGCCATGCCTAGAGAATTTGTTTACAAAATCGTTTCTAACCTATTTGTCTGCTTATACTATTTCTGACCATCATATTTGCCATGTTTATTTCTCTAATTTACTATGTTTTTCACACCTTTTTGTTATCATTCTCTATTTTCCTACCTTGTTTCCTGCACTTTAAGCAAACATTTGCTCTCTTTGTAGTTTCCATAGATTTGGATACTATTAATATTTGGGTTGGAAAATTCTTTGTTAGGACTGGGCTACTTTGTACATTAAAAGATGTTTAGCAACATTCTCTGGCCTCTTCTCATTAGATGTCAGTAGCAATCCCCATTTATGACAATGAAACATGTCTTGAGAGATTGCCAAATATCTTCTGCAGTCAAATTTAGTCCCTAAATAGAACTGCTACTTTAGATGGGTATCCAAGGAATAAACTGTGTGGGAAAGTTCTTAACTGTGGACAACTGTCCCTAGACCCCATTTTGGATGGGGATAAGACAGCATTAATTCAATAATATACTACCCCATGCATAAATGAGGTATTGTAAATATACCTATACTGCATAAATATAAATTAATGGTGAACTACTTTCTTGACAAATATTATTCCACTATTACAATGAACATAATAGTTGTGATTATGTTTATGTTATAATGACATACTGAATTGTAATTAGAGAAAAATAATGACATTTTTGTGACAAGCTTCTCAGTTCTAAAATATCTAATTTGTCTATTGGGATCGTATACACTCATGATCATCATAAACCAAGAAGTAAGTCTTAGATTATCTTCTCACTACATTTCAAATAAGAGTAATTGAAACTAATTGCTATTTATTTTATTTATTTATTTATTTATTATTTTGTGGTACCAGAGACTGAACCCAGAAGTGCTTTACCTCTGAGCTACACTCCCAGCCCCTTTCATTTTTTTTTTGTTTTGAAACGGAGTTTTGCTAAATTATTGCAATTTGGCCTCAGACCTACTGTCTTCCTATCTCAGCCTCCAGGTTACAGGTGCATGCCACCATGCTTGGCCCAATTTTTAATTTATAAACTGTTTTATTATCTCTTGAAATGTCTCAGAACTTCCTTCAATTTGCCTGTATATTCTACAACAATGCTTCTGAGTATATAACCAACAGAGATGGAACAGACCATTCATTATGTTTTCTCATTCTGAAACTTCCTAGCTGGTGTCGCAGGCTCGACCCTCTAAGTGTCTCAACATCTTAATTCAGTTCATCACAGGGGCAACTTACTGTGAACTTCTTCAGCTGTTTCTGCCAAATATTTTATGCTGACAAGCACACACTCACAAGATTCATATTTCAAATTCCTGAGAGAAAATACATTTCAACAAATACTTATTTGACCATGCACATGCCCCAGCTTATGCTAGGTACGGGAGAATGCAACTTTAAATAAGTAATAATTTAATAGACTTGACATGTAGATCAACAGTATTATAAACTAACTCTAACTTTAGTTAGAATGACTGTGATGGTCAGTTTTATATGTCAGGGTATCAGGGGATGCCCAGATATTGGCTGAACATTTCTAAGTGTGTCTGTGAGAGTGCTTCTGGATGAAATTAGCATTTGAATCTGTGGACTCAACAGGTAGATGGTCCCTCCTTACCTTGTGTTGGAGCCATGGAATCCTCTGAGGGCCTGAATACAATAAAAGGTGAAGGAAGGTAGAATCCACTCCTTTTTTGTCTGCCTCCTTGCTTGAGCTGGCACATAGGCCTTCACCTGCCCATGTACTGAGGTTAATATCATTAGATCCACTGGCTCTTATGCCTTTGTACTCAGACAAAAATTATACCACCACCTGAGTCTCCAGCTCAGGGACAGTAGACTGGGAACTTCCCAACCTCCATGATCATGTGTGCTAATTCCCCATAATAAATCTTGCTCTTTCTCAGAGAAATTACATGTCTATGGGATAATATGTATAACTGATGTTTTATACGTCTATATATACACATATATACACACACAATTTATAATCTCCTAGAGAACCCTAATATACTGATATAATCTTATGAGAAAAGCAATAAAGATTGGAAGAATTTTCATAGAAAAGGTAAAGCTTAACATAGATTGTTAAGAATAACAAATCTGGATGGAAAATAATATCACAGGAAAGAAAATATCAGAGTAAAATGTGCAATGTGTCTGAGGAAGGGTGAGGAGTCACCATACAGTTTGCATGATGAAAGCAGCCTTAGTTTAAACAATAAGGTCATTTGGCTGTGGGTACCATATTAACGAACTTAGATTATATTATGTAAGAAAGAGATCACTGGGAATTTCGGAGTAATAATTTTAGAATTTCAGACTGTCACCTAAATGTGATATACTATTGGAGGGGCAGAATTTTTAATGAAAATTGTACTTGAGTTTTTAGGCAATATTTTATTTGAGGTAAAAATTTCAGTTCACTTTATTCATGTTTTATCATTTGGACTCCTTCTGGCCAGAAAGGTATTAGAAATATTTCATAGTTTGAATGCTATATTTCCAATTCTCACCGACTTGTCTAAAAGAAACCCTTAGGCAAGTCTGCATCTTCTACATAATTTGTTACCTACACAGTATCATTTTATAAAATGTTAGGAAGTTACTCATTCTTTCAAGCAAACATATCACCTTAGATATAAATTATTAAGTTATCAAATCATTTATTAAATATAGAAAAATAACTTAATATGTTTTATTCTTCAGAAGTCATCCTGATTTACAAAATGTCCCTGTATTATTCAGTACTGTATTATTTAATATGTAGTATGTGTGGTACACTAAATTATTCAATATGTATTATGTGTGGTACAGAGGTCACTCTTACTATATATACTTTCTATTGGACAGAGGAAACCATGTGTATATGAAGCAACCCTCTCAGCAGAGATGAATACTCTATCCCAGAAGCAGCAGGTATTTGTCATTGATCAGTTTAAGCATCTTGGTGTGGAAAGAGATAAAAGACAATTCCAGCTGAGCGCAGTGGCACACACCTGTAATCCCAGTACTTGGGAGGT
Source organism: Glis glis (assembly GCA_004027185.1). Lineage (NCBI taxonomy): Eukaryota > Metazoa > Chordata > Mammalia > Rodentia > Gliridae > Glis > Glis glis. Next base: position 36,948 of record PVJS01005954.1, on the reverse strand, counting down.
TGAGACAGGAGGATCCGGGTTCGCGGCCAGCCTCAGCTACTTAGTGAGGCCCTCTGAAACTTAGTGAGACTCTGTTTCAAAATAAAGAATGAAATAGGGCTGGGGGTGTAGCTCAGAGGTAGAATGCCCCTGTGTTCAATTTCCAGTAACACACTCACACACACACACACACACACACACACACACAAAGACAATTCTAAAAATATATCACCTCAAATATCAAATTACATTGCTAGACTTTGATTGCTGGGCAAAAAAATATGATTCATCATGGAATTAAGAAAACTTTACTGTAGATGAAATTAAAATTTAATTATGAAGATTAGAATCATTAGTATATTCCCTTTTTAAAATAAAAATTTTATATAATTTAATTTTAAAAAATATACATGCTATAGTAATTTTCATAATCTATAAAATAGCAGAAAGAGTTGAGTATTAAGTCTTTTTAAAATATAGACATTTGAAGCACAGGGAAGCTGATGTCCAAGGTCACACAGTGAATCAATAGTGTGTTACAAACTCAGGTCCACTTTTAAAGTTCTTTGTTTCTTCATACTACTTTTATAAAAGAGTTGAAAATAAGTAAATAAAAAGACACTCATCTTGATGATTATTGACTGTCACAATCTTCTGGGTAATAAAGTATCTATTTTCTTATAAACATTTTCTAATCACTTGAAATCTGGAAAATATTGGGCATTACTTTTTTCAAAAATATTGGCTAACATACCATTTAGTTATTAGGAATCTGTGTCGTTAATAATTAATTGCATTTCTACAGCTTATTTTATATAGCTCACTAAAATGCAGAATGAATGCTGAAAAATATTCTTAAAGTTTCTAACAGCACACATAATGAATACCCAAAAATATTTATGTGAGCCAGTGGAGTGCAAAAGGAAGAATAGTGATATCATAAAACAGTGTAGAGAAGTGAACAGTATCGAGACAGTTAAAAGGAGGCTCTGCCTAAATGTTGATACCTCAGGACAAAGACAAGAGCGGCTCTGTTGAATAAAATGCAATGCACTCTCAATAAACCCACTTGGATATGACATTTTCATATCTAATAAGTTAGAGATTTCTAACTATTTTGATATTGACTTAAGTAATTGGATTTTATATAACTATAGAAAGAACACAAAGAGAACCAATATGAAAATTAAGAACATGAAACATTTAAATTTTGCCCTTTTATGTGTCATGCTCAGAACATTCTGTGTACTGAAACAGCAAAGAAAGTTTAAAATGATAAATTCTAAAATTTTCAAGCTCATACTAAGTAGCTATAGACTCTGGCCAATTGACTGAAAATCCATTCTATTCTTTTAAAATCATTCTTCAATTCACAATTTTGTACAAATTCTATCATGAGGAGTTGGGATTTAAGTAGTTTTCCATTGTCCTTTCAACTCTCAAAGATATACTGTATTTCAGTGGATTACTACTCATTAACTTTATATATAGTTATTTTAACATATACAAGCATTTTATATATCAAATATCACTAGGATGAGCTATATTAAAATGTGTTCATTTTCAAAAAGTATTTTCTGGGACAATAAAAATAAGTTAAAAAAAGGGAGAGGATCATATATTTATTGAAAGGCTAGGATGCTTAGTATTCATTGAGGTGGTTATAGAATGTTGACCTAATACCTATCTTTCAGTTTACAACCATTTTTCTTGAGAAACTTACTTAACTTTTTTCCCTTTTAAAATAAATTATAAGGGAGTGATTTTTCTGGAGTATGAACTGGTGATCTTTAATGATTTATCTCCTACCCTCACTTTTTTCATTTTTATAATTATATAATCTGATCTATTTGGTAATAGTAGTGTCAGGATTAAAGTAGATGTTATATAAAAACTTATTACATCATGGAAGGTGGATAACAAATCTATGGCATTCTCACTATTGTTTTCTTTTTTTTTTTTTTTTTTTTGCGGTACCAGGTATTGAACGCAGGGGCGTTCTACCTCCGCGCTACGCCCCCGGCCCTATTTTTTTTTTTATACTTTATTTTGAGACCGGGTCTCACGAAGTTGTGGAGGGCCTCACTAAGTAGAGAGAGAGAGAGAGAAAGACAGAGAGAGAGAGAGAGAGAGAGAGAGAGCTGAGGCTGGCCGCGAACCCGGATCTTCCGGTCTCCGCCTCCCAAAGTACTGGGCTTACAAGCGTGCGCCACCACGCCCGGCCTCTCACTATTATTTCCATCTGTTGTTTTTCAGAGACATAAAGCATTCTTTAGGAAAGCAAGAAATACACATTCAAGGGAGAATGCAGGCCTTCTCCAGAGTGAAAGACCTATTTTCACCCATTCTAATTTACCTGCCCTAAAATAAGAAGATTTATTTGCTAGATGGTCAAGTCTTACTGAAGGTGACCTTATGACAGTCACTGTGATGGCTTGGGTTTATAGAGATGAAAAGATGTAGTTTGTGCCCTCAAATAACTGACACGACAGTTTGAAAAATAAAGAGGTAGAAAGAAAGAAAATCCTCATGTGCATTCAAGTGTTTTAGAAATAATGAGCTCTACCTACTCCCCCAAAGAAAGTTGTTTTCAAATACTGTAAGATTAAAATGGAAAACTTGGCATAGGAATTGTATTGCTTTCTCTTCTACATGAGCCCTCAAAGTTGTATGCAAGTCCAGCTCTACTAACTGAGTGCTCACACCATCACTGACACAGATCTGACTCTGAAATCAGGGTCGTGCATGCCAGAGCAGGTGACTATAGAACAGGTGCTTTCAGATTTTTGTAATCATGAGATACTGATAAACATATTTTACTTCAGAATCTCTCTGTCTCTCTGTCTCTCTCTCTGTCTCTCTCTCTCTCTCTCTCCAACCAAACTTGCAATAACTAATATTTTCGATTCTATCCAATCTTTCTCCTACCCATTGTATTTCATTATTCCCATTAAAAAGATTTCTGAGCACTATCAATAAATCAATTTGTGACTCATTAATGATTAAGAGTGTCACATTTTAAAAATGTTTGCTATAGAATTTACTTACATGGGAGTGAAAAGTAGCTAATTCTATGCATCCTGTTGGAATTTATATCAAAGTTTCCATTTCTTTTTTTTTTTTTTTTTTTTTTTGCGGTACCGGGGATTGAACGCAGGGGCGTTCTACCTCCGCGCTACACCCCCGGCCCTATTTTTTTTATGCTTTATTTTGAAACCGGGTCTCACGAAGTTGCGGAGGGCCTCACTAAGTAGAGAGAGAGAGAGAGAGAGACAGGGAGAGAGAGAAAGAAAGAGAGCTGAGGCTGGCCGCGAACCCGGATCCTCCGGTCTCTGCCTCCCAAAGTACTGGGATTACAAGCGTGCGCCACCACGCCCGGCTTAAAGTTTCCATTTCTTTATTAAACATTCTATTGTTTCTCCTTAGTTTCCCTATAAGGTTCCAGTCAATTGATTGAAAATCCATTAAATTCTTCTAAAATCATTCTTGTACAAATTTGTACAATTTTGCACAAATTCTATCATGAGGAGATAGGATTTTATTTAGTTTTTCCATTGTCTTTTCTACCCCCAAAGATATACTGTATTTCAATGGGTTAATACTCATTAATTGTATATGTGGTTATTTTTAACATATATAACCATTTTATATATCAGATATCATTAGTATAAGCTAAATTAAAATAATAACCTCTATAATGTTCTCTTTAAGGTGAGACAAAGTTTCATTGAAATATGGTTTAATCGTTGGGTCACCAGATGCCCATAGAAGAAATTTTAGAATTTTTGACATTTTTTTCAGATGAAATTGCAAATCTCAGTCTGAAAGATAATTGAGGACAAAACCAGAGTCTAACTAAAAAGGAATAAATAAAAATTATGAATGCAAGCTTAACTCAATATTTACAAAAATAACCCACATGTGTATCTACTTATTAGTAATCGAAGAAGAATATTATCAAGTGAGTATTCAAGTTTGAATTATTTCAAGTAATAATCTTAACAAAGCTTCATTTCCATAGAGTGCTTGACAGTTTATATGGTTAATATAGTCATTTTCCTATGAATGATATCTATTGTATTATGAAGATATTTATGGTTTTTCCAAAGATACTGGATTATGACATCTTTACAATAAAGAGTTGGTAGATGTCTCAGTCAACATTCTCATGGTCGAAATCCAAAATGACTGACCACACAATTTAGAGTATGGAAGATTTATTTACTCCCAGTTTTCAAAGAGTTAGATGGTCAGACCATGTCAGGCTGGGTCTGCAGAGCCCAGGTCATGATGGCTGGAAATGGAGAGAGAGAGACAGAGCACAAGGGTTCTGTCCCTCAAATCACAGAGGTCAGAAGCAGAGAGAGAGCAGAGGCAGGAGGAACTACATAATCTCCAAGATCGTGATGCCAGGGACTCCTCCTCAGCAACCAAGAACTACTTCCAACATTGCTACCTTGTTTCTGTGAGGGATAGGAGGACTTTCTAAATCCAAACCGTTATAGTAGGTTACTAACATTCAGTATGATTAACATTCAGTAGTAAATATTCCCCCAAAGTGCCAGGACATTGAAGGTGAATTTCTGCACATTTAGCAATTGGTCTAGGATTTTTATCAATCATTAGCAAGGTGACCAGTTTCTCCATGGGGAGGGATGTCATGAAGTGTCTCATAACTCAAAGCTGGGAACCCTGAGATTTTCTTTCCAGAGGATGGAATCCGTTGCTGCTGGTGCCCCCAAGATCTAATATAACGTCTTTGGCAAGAAAGGGAGACATAGAAAGTACCGGCCGGAAATCATACCACTTTTAGTCAGTTGCCTTGCAGAAAGAATCTTGGCAGTCACTGTGGAACTGGCAGTTACCTCAAAAGGTACTGAAAAGAAAACAGAGGAAGTGGCCTGGAGGGGAAGACTGAAGGAGAGATACTGAGGCTAAGCAAGATCCTAGAACTGGGGGGAAGTTTCCAGAAGAGCAGCCATCAGGTCACAGATCAGATAATAAAGTTTTGATGAATCATTCTTCAGCAAGTGGTCTGGTTAGATTGTTTCACCCACTATTTTGACCCTTTGTTTCTTATTAGTAGATATGATGATTTAAATAAATTTATTACATTAAATTACTAGTAGGAATATGTCATGTGCATTAATATTTAGTTGAGTTTTCTGGAAGTTGTTGGTGAGGAAGACCTACTTACATGTCATAAAACTTTTAAAATGCCTCATAAGAAAATATTTTATCTTTTAGAAGGAATTGTTTAATGTAGTTTTAGACATTAATCCTCAAAACATTAAATTAAAATTGTATCAGGATTAAACATGTAGTACAACCAAATAAAAGTGAATGCCCGTAAAATAAGCCTCAAAATACTCTAATAGTATGGCTTTATCACTATAATTTAAGCTAATTGCAATTCACCTTTCTTGAAAACCTTTAAAAAATGTCACATGTATTGAACAAAACTGTGGGAAGCCAAAAGAATGAAAAACCCACAGTACTTGGCATTAAGATCCTTAGAATCTAAGTTAGAAAATGAATAGTAGATATCCACATTGAACCATACAGCAAGTGAGTCAGAAAGGACTTCTGTGTCAATCAATCAGTCAGCACCTTTTGATCTACCATTATGTGTTAAGCACATGATGGGCGTAGGGTCAAGAATAAGATAGAAAAGATTGCTGACCTCAGAGAGTTTACAACCCCAGTGGCATTACCAGTCTAGTCACTAGATCAACAATAGTCTAAGGCGTTCATACCAATGCTGATTTTAGTACATAGAGCTGCTGACCCAGATAACAGGTTTGTCCTCAGAAAGGCCGGATATTCAGGGCCCCTTCTTATCTCTCATGTTTCAACCTGAACTCTCCCATGACTGTATTAGGTTTTAACTGAAAATAAAATGAGTTATTGAAAAAATTAATAGCATCATTATTCAAAGTGAAGAGTCTGAGCAATTCTTCTTACTGTCTTACTCTTCAAATATATAGCCCAGCCCCACAAACTACACTGATAATCCAAGTGAGAACATGCAGAGGAACACAGGCTCCACCAGGAACTACTCTGTTCACTGCTGTGTAGTCAGCATCTACACAGGATGGGTCCAAGTCTGTGCTCCCTGAGTATTTGCAGATTGCATCAAGGAATGAATGAATGAGTAAATGAAGAGTTGCACCCTGCAGAAAATTTCCCCAACCATAGTTTATATCAGGAGAGGACTTGTGCCAGACAGTGTGCTAAATGCATGTAATATCTAGCTCAACCATCCTAATAATCTAATCAAGTAAATAATAATAGAATGCTCATTTTATAACTAGGCTTATCTTACTGAGATTATTTGTCCAAGTAAAAGAAAAAAATGACATTTGAATTAAGGCTCTTCTGACACCAAATTGTCTATATTTCCAACCAATATATATAATTTCTCATTCCATATTCTCTTTATAAATATGGATTTGGATAGTAGGTGGTGCTGTTTTATGTTGCTTTCAATAGTGCTAAATATTGGACATGTTTCTGAAAACCCATTTGGCAACATTTTTATTTTATATGCACTAAGTTATCTGTCCCTTTAAAACAAGGACCATGTTTTATAACATTTCATTTTCCCCATAGCACCCAGTATAATGCATATGCTTAGTAAATCTCAAAAGACTCATTAGTGTGTTTGAATCAATGAAACAATCACCAGTCATGAACATCACAGTCACAGTGGCTGAATCATTCAAAATACTGGTAATGAGAAAGAACAAATTATCATTGCAGTAATTCCTGCATTCTTAGCAAGACACAACCTCATTTGTAATTGGTTTTATATAGAAAACTGAATGAGAGACAGTCATATATGTGGATAATCTGTAGAAATCCACCATTTTAGAAATTCTTAAAACCACAATCTAGTAAAGAGTACAACAAATTTTTAAAGAATCAGGGGTTGTTTGAAGAAGAGCATATTGTATTTCTCCACACTTTCCATATTTATTATTTCTGGGACTTTTGTGAAAAAGCTATTCTAATTTTAACCTAACAAATTGAGAAGTCAGTTTCCATGCCACCAATCTTCTTCCCATTCCTTTAGAAAGCTCACCCCATTATTGATGTTACCAGATCTCTGCATAATTGGACATAGCCATAGGCAAGCACAAAATGCCCTATCTCTTGTTATAGAAAATAATTTGGAAGGAAAAATTATTAGTGTTAACAAATTTAAGAATAATCCAAATAGCCAAGTGTGGCGGTGCATGCCTGCAATCCTGGTACTTGGGAGGCTGAGACAGGAGGATCTCTGGTATGAGACCAGCCTCAGCAACTTAGTGAGACTCTTTTTCAAAATTAAAAAATAGGGCTGGGGGTATAGTTCAGGGGTAGAAGACCCTGGGTTCAATCCGCAGTACCACAAAAAAGAAAGAAAAAGAAAAAGAATAATTCCAATAAAGCCCATAAATTTATAACAAATAAAAATTGGTACAAATTTGAATACGTGTGTGTATGTGTGTGTGCGCACATGCGTGTGTGTCATGGGAACAAATGATAAATGGAAAAAAAGCTGATAAAAGTATATTTGCTGAAGCCCCTCCTCCTGCCTCCATCCTAGTTATCCATTTCATCTCATTTCTCACTGTCGTGACTCTTACAGACATCTCTGAATAAACCCTATTTATCATCTACTCGTTTATCAGCCATCAACCACTTGCACTCCACGGGAAGTGCTCTATCAGAGGTCACCTCTGCTACCCCAGTAGTAAAACTCAACTATTCGTTCTCATTCTTAAATTTACCTGGCCACTCTAAAGTGTGTGTTATTGAACCATATCTCTAGACTCTACTTGACACTCTCGTCCCTTGAATGTCTTATGAAACTATTTATTTAACGGGGCATCATCCTGAATCCCTTACCCTCCTTCTCAACATAAGTTCTATGTTTCCATTTGCTTCTATCCGGTCCTTAAATGTAGCCATCCTTCTAGATGAAATAACACCATGCTCTTTTTTATTTAAGATCCATATACCATTCCAGGATAATTGTGTCTACTTTCACATTTTTACTACCAATTTGATAGATATTTTTAAAAATTTGCACATGAAATCTTAACTATTCTAAAAACTTAATGTCCTTGATGCTAGCTAATTTTAGACATTTCTTGGTACATATATATATATATATATATATATGTACATATGTACCAAGATTATTGTATGTGTGTGTGTGTGTGTGTGTGTGTGTGTGTGTTAAACAGCTATATCACAAATCTAGCTTGTCAAAACTTGGACTTAAAATTATATCTCTTTCTTAGAATTCATAGAAATCATTATTTCAGTTACTATGACTCAAAACTTTGGTACTAGTTTGTTTTATAGTTTTCTCTTAACCTTAACACCAATCAGATCAGTTCAGTCTCTATACAATGTCCCCGTAGCTACCATTTGCTTCCATTCCTATTCTATCATCTTTTCTAGGCCTGTGTGACTTCTTGTTATGCAGTATTGCAATAACCTCCCTGTGTCTAATTTCTTTTCCCCATTATCTTTGTCTCTGCATCAAATCATAAAACAGAGTTGAAAAATAAGAGGTTGCTTTCTTCAAGAGTTCAGATAATACCATTCTTTCTATTAAAGACAATGTTCAGTTTGCCAATGTACTAATAAGAAGAGCAAATGTTTAGTGACAATCTTGTATTTAATACAAGATACATCACTTCAGAAGTCAAAAGCTCTGGGCCAAATTGGGCCTGCATTCATTCACTGATTCATGCATCATTCATTTGATGAGTATTTTTTGAGCATCTCTGTGTCTCGATGACTCTTCTGTGTTTTCTTCAACTGACATATGTTGATTGACCTAGCATTTTTAACAGGTTTTCCACATTGTAGAGAGGTTAAAAAACATCTTGCTTCTTTCAATTCTTCCCCTTAAATGTGGTAAGGTGCAGCCTGACACCTGTGGTGCAGCCACCTACTAAATCCATAGAGATACTTCCTTTCTCTATGGGATATTGTCTCCAATTTGCTGTGTTCCACCACTCACTTTTAAACTGAACACCAACAAACAAATTTTCCATGTTTTCTATCATAAATTTAGAAATCAGCCAAATATTTCTTTGACCTTAGTCTTTATCAAAAATGAAAAAGAAATTTGCACTGGTATTCTCACATATGTACATAATGCCAATGGAAGTGCCTCCTTTGTTAATTCTCCCCCCCAACACCACCACCCTCCCCTGGCCACCTCCCTCACTCCAGTGGGCTTTCTCCTCCATTATCTAAAGTCCCTCTTATATCCCAACTATTCCCTAGCTTCCGCATATAAGAAAACATATAACCCTTCAGATTCTGTGACTGATGATCTCACTTTAAATAATGTTCTCCAGGTCCATCCATTTTCCTGCAAATGACATAATTTTGTTCTTTTTTATTGCTGAGATAGAATTCCAGTGTGTGTATATCCCATAATTTTGTAATCCATTTAAGAATATACACTCTTAGTGCCTGTATTTTCCTAAGGAGACAATGAAAGAAAACAAGAAATAAATAAAAGTGATTATAGAAAGGGGATTGGGGTAAAAGGAAGATAGAAACATGAGTAAAAGGTAGACTTTGCAAAAAATGAAAAAGAAGTTACTGAGAGGGATCTACTTTTAAAAATATGAATGACAGAAAAATTTGTGAAAGGAAACAATTTATACATGCTGCCTATATAGCCAAGTATGTCTGGGTGGGGGGAAAAAGCAAGTTAAGATGCTATTTGAAACCTGATATTCTGAGTCCTTAGGTGTGACGCTCTTTTAGTCAATGATACAAACTGCTTGGCTCTTGTCGTAGTTTGAATATATGGCCTGGGTTTTGCCAGAAATATCTTAATTCCTACAACTCTTTGTGTAGGCACTAAAACACAGAGAAAACTAACAACATATCCAGGGGCACGTGACTAATAGTTTTCGAAGTCAGGCTCAAGCTTAGCTCTGTCTGAATTCAAAGCCTGTTAACCTATGATATGGTTTCAAGCTTTTGTCGATACTTTTGTTGATGTATTGCTTACTGCTCCAAATGGTTCATCGGTTTCTCCTTACACCATTCTTTTATATACTATTGCTTTTACTTCTGCTATTGCACTTTTTTTTTACATGTTGAAATGCTAGACTCTATCCAAGCTTGTTCTCACCTGACTCTCTTAGAAGTAGCTCTCTTACCCTGCAAGAGTATCTTGAATTATAACCATTTTTCAACTTCAGTTGTGGGTACTCCAGCATGTTTATTTCCGACCAGTTTAGTGTGAACTTCATTGCCACGAAGTCCGCAGATTTTTGTTTAATTTAATACAACAACCAGCCTACCTTTATTATTGTTATTATCATATAAGATATACTATGTTATTATTACTTAGTATACATATGTATATATATATATTAAGGTTTATTACGTTGTGTTTAAATATAGAGCGGGCTAAGTGGATGAACAATCTTTTAAATAATTTAAACATTGTCACCATTAACAAATATGGAAGTATCAGGATATAGTAATCATTTTACTTATAATGTTATAATTTTTAAAATACTGGATGAGGTTCTGATGGTGAGGCATTGATATTACATTCGGGCTATATACTTAGCTTTTAAGAGGTATTCAATAAAATGTAAATGATTGCAAGAGTAAATCAATATTGGAACTTACAGGTTAACATTACTAGTTTAGCATTGATGGAGAGGTCAAAAAGTATTTGTACCTTTTGCCAATTATTTCACTCTTTCACTAAAGGAGTTAAGATATGGTATAGTCAATGTGATGACTTTTTGAAAGGTTCTACAACTGCTTTTTATTTTTTCTTATAAAAACCACGTTGCTAAGCAACATTGTGCATTGGTATATTTCTTGTCAAAAACCTTCTATCAGGAGACCAGTCCAGATTTTTTTCACTCGCAATTACTAGAGTCTCTTGAGAAATAAACCACAACACAGTCACTAAGCGTTGCTTTGTAGTCTGCATTGGATTTAATAGGAGATGAGTATTCCACTTGACCCCCAAATACAGAGGTGACTGCCAGCAGAGATATTTCTGGAGTGCAAATGGGGCATGATTTATGACACACCTCAGGAAGGACATCAACTGCTGTTCTTCATTATGATGCCAGGCCTGTATGAAGTACCCACCGTACAAATGCTGTGCTCTGCAGGTCACATAGAAGAGCATGTTTTCTATTACTGAGAAACAACCTCTCCTTCCCTAAAGATCAAGTGTTAAAAATCATCTAGCTGACAAGTCTTTTTCTCTAGAATATAGGTGTACCACATAGTAAAGTTCTGACATGTTTCCTCTAGAAAGAATAAGGATAGGTCTTTGTATTTGACAGGTATTTTCTGTGTCCTGAAATTGTGTGTGTGTGTGTGTGTGTGTGTGTGTGTGTGTGTGTGTTTGTGTCAGTATACATATATATATGTAACCTTTTTATTGACCAAGGCAAAAAATCTGCAGTAGTATTTCCTTTATACCTAGGGTGTCTGTTATAGTATTTTCAAAAGTTCTAGACATTTTAATAACTAAAAAGAAATTATTTTTGCTAATGAATACTTTTTCTTGAGCCATTAAACAGTATTCTAGGACCCTTTCTATGTGCCCTTAGGTATTTCTGATCTGTCATTGATTTTAATGGGAATTGTTCTTAGATCTAAAGGTGAAGTACAGTCACACAAAGAATGTAAGTTGCAGAAAACTAGGTCATGCTCATCCTCATTTGCTGCAGTTTCTACCTCAACAGAAATGTCAGGCTTCATAGAACAAAGAGTTTAGGCTTAGAAATAATGACTAAAAAGTTTGAAGCCTATTGCAGTCTTAAAATGGCTCTCAGTGGCCCTATGAAGATACTTAAAGTGGAAACTCCCAGCTAACTTCAAGTTTTTGAACTCCAGAATAATATAAAGACAGACCAGGAGCAGTCCTGAAACATAGCCACAAGATCAGTGGAGAGATGGGGAGACAGGGAATGAGCAGAAGGATCCTGATATTGGCTATTTTTAGAAATTCCAGAAGCAGTGTGTATGAGCAATTGCAATACGCCCCCTGGTGAAAAGAAAGTGCCACACAGCTTTTTTGTCTTGGTCAACAAAAAGAAACTGATGTCTGTGAAAACATCTGATATCAGAGATTTTCAAAAGCTCTGAATTAAATATATATATGTACTGTCCTCAATTGTGAGTTTTTTTCTTACTTTCAAATATTGTTTCTTAACTAGGAATGGAACAACTTATACCACTATAATACTCCTGGGTATCTTTCCAAAGGAATTGAAATCAGAATATTATAGTAATACATGCATATTATAGCAGCATAATTCACAATAGCCAAATCATGGCACCAGCCTTTGTGTCCATCAACAGATGAATGGATTAAAAAATTATGGGATATGCACGCAATGGAATTCTACTCAGCAATAAAGAAGAACAAAATCATGTCATTTGTAGGCAAATGGATGGAACTGGAGAACATTATGTTAGGTGAGATTAGGCAGTCACAGAAAGTGAAGGGTCGTATGTTTTCTCTCATATGCAGAAGCTAAGGAGTAATCAGGACACCAGAGGGACTTCAGATAATGGAGGAAAAACCCCAGTGGAGTGATGGGGGGTCTAGGGGAAGGTGTCAATTGGAGGGAGGGAGAATTAATGACGTTATGTACATATGTGAGAATACCAATGCCAATCTCAATGCTATATATGGAGAAGGGGAGGGAGTGGGGAAGGAGACAGGGGGAAGCTCAGCAAGTGCTCTGTGCATATATGTTCCTATCACTCTGAACTACATTATGATGTGAGATTCTAATGCAACAAAACAAGTATATTTTAAAAAATAGTTTTCTTTAAAGTGTGGTTTAATGAACACCCCATGTGTGTTACCTCTGCTTCCCTCCCCATACACACACAGTAATGCTGACCACTTTGAGCACAGAGAAGCTGGCCTTTATGTGTTAGGCAGCACTGCACATTAGGAAAGATGTTCTGTGAAGAGGAGACTGCCTCTTCCCTGTCTCACAATTTACCCTTCCTTTGAGTTACCTTTCTAAATGTTTTCCTTCCAAATACCTACTCTATGTATGTTCAATGAAATGCCTTATTCTCCCTGGGGGTATTTTTGCAAATTTTACCTTCCTTAAAAGTTAGCAGATAAGGTTTGAGGCATGATATATCCCATGACAAAAGAAAGAAAGGTGAAAGGAAGATGGGAGGTGATAATCACTTGCGTAATCAACCGTTCTTCCTTAGACATATTTCACTACCTTGGGTCTCATTATTGTATTCCTAAACCTTACAAATTTCCTCTAATAAGGTGACTTTTCTGACCATGTTCTACTTAGAATTATGCCTGTTGTTTAACAGCCATACATAAAGTATCATTGGTATCTACTTTATCTACATCAGAAATACTTAAAAATAAGTAATAAAGAGAATTGTTCACCATTGGCTCACACTAGAACCTCTTAATTTTCTCAAGTATGTGCCAATCTAAAGCTGGAAATCTTAAGCAAGTTCTCTTTGCTCTCTTTTATTCTGGGTCCTAAAATTCTATTGAGTTTTACCAATTTACACTCAATCTTAATTAACCAGTGAATGTTACAAACTCAATCTACCGTATCGTTCAGCACACAATTTGTGCCAAATATCACATCTGATGCCTGCTCCCTGGCTATAGCAGGGTATAGTAAAAACAGCCAACATGGACTTTGAATCCAGATTCAAATCCTCATGCTACCATCTACTAGCTACCTGATCTTGGACAGGTTGCTTAACCTTTCTGATTCAATGTGCTTATGTTTACATTGGGAATTAATAATGCTTTCAGAGCTTATGCAAGGTATTCAAAGTACCTGCTGAAATTAGGAAATTAAGAAATGGTGACTATACCATTTTAGTGTGCAATATTTCTGTTATTATATGTACCACTTCTGAGGTTCTTAATATTCTTACTACTAGCTGAACTCATTTATCTTCTTCTTTACAACTATGCAATATTTTTCTCCATATGAATTCTCTTTTATAGGGCCAAAACTTTATAAAACCACCTATGCAAATTCCAATACCTTTCACTCAAAATAGAAATGGCAAATCAGGGAAGAATTTCACCAAATGAAAACTGACAGAGTTATATAAAGTTTTACTTAGGTCTAGAAATTTATACAAATGTTCAAGCCCTAGCTGTGGTACTTTGAAGTTTGATTAAGAACATTGTTTGAATAAGCAGGAGTTTATTAAACTTACCAGAGCTGTTTGTTAAACACTAGATGAAAGATGAATGGTGAGATTAATTCCCAGAGAGCAATCAGATACATATGAGAAACCAGAACACTCTTTTCTGCTAGGATATTGTTTCCCAACCTCTGTATGACAAAAGTGAATGCAATTTAGCAAAATACTTCTCTTTTCTCTGCATTTCTCATTTTGATTTCCAAAGTCTCAATTTGCTTTCTTTAGAGACTAAAAAAAAAAAGACATAGGAGGGGATGTGTTTGGAACTATACCTTCAAATTTTCAGCCACATAGCTGATGAACACTCAAGCTGAAACACTTGACTTCAGTGCCCTACCAACTCACAAAAATCTCTTGCCTTTAATGTTTTGCAGATTTTAGGTTAGACTCTCAAAATCATTCAACCACCTTATTCCTTTCTGATATGAAATCTACTCCTCTTAAGATTAGTGCAGGCAAAGATTAATAAAAAACTGTCAAGTGGCCAAAAAGAATGGTCCTCACATATAGAAAGGAAATTCACACTTAAATATAAATGTGCATATACACTTGTTTATGTATATATAAATATATATGCATATACATTTGTTCATATGCAAATGCATACTTGATATTTAAAAAATGAAGAATATGTATGACACTTATAGCTTCTAATTGGTTCAAGAATATTTTGTCAATTCTGTATATTCTTCTATCATTTCTCTTTAATTTATATATATATGTATATATATATCATTTATATATATAATAATTTATATATATAATATAATATATAATAATTTATAATATAATATATAATAATTTATATATATATATATCATACTGGAGCAGGATTGGGGGAGGCAGACAAGATAGAAATCTTTGTTCGCTTTTTTTTCATACTTGGGATTGAATCCAGGGGGCATTCTACCCCTGAGGTACACCCTCAGCCCTTTCTTATTTTGAAACATGGTCTCACTAAGTTTTTGAGGGTCTCCCTAAATTGATGAGGCTGGCTTCAAACCTGAAATCCTCCTTTCTCAGCCTCCCAAGTACAGGAATTACAGGTATGTGTCACCATGCCCAGTTTAGAAAGAAGTTCTTTGTTTGGTATAGTAAAGTCAGTGTTTTATGGAAAGTTTAGGGGATACTGGGATAAAAGAAAAGATAAAGTGATCTAACTCATGTAAAATAAGGAAATAAATTGAAAAATAATAGAAAGTTGGTGAGTTCAGGGCAATTCGTGACAATAATTGTCTTAAGATGAAAGGGATAAGAAACCTAATATGTTTCATGAAGCGAAGGGTCCTTTTATTTTCCTTCCCTGTCATACACACACACACACACACACACACACACACACACACACACACACACATATATATATGTTATATATATATATATATATGTTAGGATGGAGTTTTAGGATAAAATTACATGTTTAAATGGTGAAATTGTTATTAAATTCAAGTGAATTTATTCTAGGTGATTAAATTTGAGACTAGCTAGAGTAATTGCTAAGCATTATAACTCAAATTATCAAAAAGCATATGTCCATTGTTTTATTTTTAGCAATAAAGATTAATTCATGAAAGAAAAAGTCTTAAAAGTAAAAATCAGTTAACCCAAGTTATTTCAAGTAACATGTTCTTCAGTAAACTCTGAAGAGTAGGTAATTTTTATGGTTTTGTACTTAAGGTAAAACTAGACACATACTTGGCCTGAATGCTATAGCATTTCCTTATAGTTTATAACCATCTATTAGATAAACAGATAACTACTGGAGAGACAAGTTATTTACATTATAGGAAACTGTAAAATAAAATTGAAAATTAAAAGAGCACATATATTGTGTACTAGTTTATATTAGTAATAAAAATTCTTTGCCATTAATATTAAAGCAAAAGACTCATATTTCTTAGAAAGTATTTAGCTTTCTAAGAAAGCTATTTATTTATTTTTTTTGTGTGTGGTACTGGGGATTGAACCCAGGGGAATTCTACCTCTGGGCTACACCCCCGGCCCTATTTTTTATTCTTCACTTTGAAACAGGATCTCACTAAGTTGCAGAGGCCTCACTAAGTAGCTGAGGCTGGCCATGAACCCAGATCCTCCAGTCTCACCCTCCCAAGTACTGGGATTATATAAGCGTGTGCCACCACGCCCAACTAGCTTTATTTTTAAATGAAATTATTATAAAAAATTTTGCTCAATAGTGGTAAAAACAGCATCATGGAATATAAAATTATCTTGGACATAAAATTGTGCAACATTTTATAGATGTGGCATGAGCTTTGTGAGCTATGAAAGTTTGCACATGACATGAGCAATATATGTAAATCATGCAAAATATCTCTTTGTCATAAAAGTTGAAAAAATTAACTCCACTGATAAAGTCATTACTAATGTCATCATAGACTAATTTTGTTTCTAAAAGGAAAGAAATTAGCCGGGTGTGGTGGCGCACGCTTGTAATCCCAGTACTTTGGGAGGCGGAGACCAGAGGATCTGGGTTCATGGCCAGCCTCAGCTCTCTCTCTCTCTCTCTGTCTCTCTCTCTCCCTGTCTCTCTCTCTCTCTCTCTCTCTCTCTCTCTCCCTACCTAGTCAGGCCCTCCGCAACTTCGTGAGACCTGGTTTCAAAAATAAAAAGTATAAAAAAATAGTGCCGGGGTGTAGCGCAGAGGTAGAATGCCCCTGGGTTCAATCCCCAGTACCACAAAAAAAGGAAAGAAATAGCAAGTTATTAATAATTAAAAATATCAAATCAGCTATATTATTTAAATTTGCCTAAAAAAATACCACATGTCTACCCAGTCATTCTGATTAGGTGTTTATATGAGCAACATATATTATTACTAAAAATAAAAATTCAGTGTTTATTCAGAAGAGAGAGCCAATCAACACCAGGAACTATGATACTCAGAAATCATTACTTTTTAAATAACAATAATTAAATTAAAAGAAACATATACAGAGAAAAATAATGCCTCACCTGGTCATCATGAAAGATAGTCAGCTGAAAAATGGGATCAAGATAAGCAAATGTTAAAAGTTATTTTATAAGCATAACCACCATGCAAAATGATCTGTAGCTACGTTTTGTTATTAAATTCAAGTGAATTTATTCCAGGAATTTATTAAATTCAGGAATATTTCCTGACTTTTTTTTTTGCAGTACTGGGGATTGAACCCAGAGGCATTCTACCTCCGAGCTACATCCCCGGCCCTATTTTTTATCCTTTATTTTGAAACCGGGTCTCACGAAGTTGCGGAGGGCCTCACCAAATAGCTGAGGCTGGCCGCGAACCTGGATTCTCCAGTCTCAGCCTCCCAAGTACTGGGATTACAAGTGTGTGCCACCACGCCTGGCCTTACCTGACTTTTTAAACTGGAGAATTGGTGTTACCAAAAGAACCAAATAGATTGCACATAATGACATTCTTTGCTATGAAATCTTTATGGAGACTAGGTTATCATTTCTTTTTCTATATCTTTTAATCACATAGATTTTTTTTGCCAGAGACTGAATCTTTCATACAGCAAAATATTTAAGACAAGTAAAATTAATTAATTGAACATTTCTCTACATGATACAAAATCAATTTATTTGATTCCTTGGTCAGATTAATTTACCTTGATTGTTATAGACTTAGTTTGAATATAGCTTCATATGCTGCTCTTGAATAGTAGGTACACATTAAATTGTTTCAGTTTTAAATATTATGATATTTCTATATTTTTACCATTAGAAAAAAAACCTGTTCATAGCAACCAAATGCCTTTATTATAGAAAGAAATTACCTCTATGGCTCAATCCACACATGAAAAAAATATCCACCAAAATAATTTGAGAAAAAAATATCATGCTTTAAACATCCTAGTTTAGTAGAGTTGAGGAAGGGGAAGGTGGGGAGAGAGGAGGAGAGGGAATGAAATTGACCAAATTATGATACATGCATGTACAAATATGTAACAATGAATCCCACTATTATGTGTAATCGTAATACACCAATTTAAAAAAAAAAACTTAGAAGATCCTGGTCTGCAAATCATCAACATAGGTCCAAGGTTTGGGACACTGATGATACTAAGTTAATAAACACAGAATGCTGCCATCTTGCTAATGGATGTTGAATTGATTCCTGTCAAAGTATACTGTCCAGTACCAGTATGAGAACACAATATTATGTCCACCCTGTTTTACAAAGGTCTTGTCTCCCCAGACAAAAGGAGAAAGGTCACTTGAAGGCTGAGGCCACAGCCCTCCTCCCCAAGCATCCGTGGAAGCCTGCAGTATCCGTGGCCCCAGCTTCCTCTCCAGTAGAGCAATGAATTCAGCTGGGTAATAAAAGCCGAGTTACATGGTCTTAAATGTCACTCTCTGCACAGTGAATTTTTAAACCCTCAGAAGTGGGGCTGGTAAAGCTTCAGCCTTTACATCTCAAAAGCACTCGAGCCCCCAAACCCTTTAATATTCTCTTGATTCCCGAAAGGCAGGGCTTCCTGCATCTCAGCACATTTTAATTCAGTATACCTTTAATCACCTTCGTGCCTATTAGAGGTAATTTTTTCCATCCTCAAAGCCTTGCCTTTTATGATCCTGGTTGAAATTCCCATAAATTGACTCTAAGACATGAGGTAATACTCCGACTGTATTGCAAAAGATTGTTTTGGTTCCCTAATTACACATGACTGTGTCTGACATTCCCTGTAAGAAGATATTTTAGGTAAACTTTGTGGTCTGCTCACCATTTTTCAAAATTGACATCCATCAAATGGTTAACCACTTCAGCTGAGTCCCTGGGACATACACATCCCTCAACCTAGCAACAATAATAGTAAGAATAGTAGGCATTCATTAAAACTTATTAGGTACCAGGAACTTAAAGTGTATTAATTCATTTAACACAATCACCACCTTATGCGGTACATTTATGACCTTCATTTTAAAGATGGCTTAGAGAGCTTATGTAATGATCTGCTCAATGGCATCATGGTTACTAAGGGTATAAGTTGGATTTGGACTTAGGTAAGTTGACTCCAAAGCCTATGTTTTTCCACCGAGCAGCCTTGCTGATTTAGAGAGCTCTCCAGAAGGGGAATAAAACAGGTGCTTCTGGAAGGCCATTTCTGTAATATACTTAGATAACCTAGAAGCTTGGGGCACAACTTTTGCAGAGGTGGTTTATCTTCTTTGACTTCTTATTCACTCTTAAGAAGAAAGAACATATTGCTTCCTTTTGATTTCTGTCTCACCCCCTCACATCCATTGAGGAGAGGCCAATCACCATGCCCCAGCTCCTGGGGGCAAGTATTCTCACTGGTCACTCTGTGTAAGCTCATTCCTTTAATACAACATCTCTTGCTCCAGAAATGTCCCCTCACTTTCTCCCTTTTCTGTCCCCCTTACCACCCCAAATTTGTTTTCCCATTATTTCATGGATAAAGGGGATGACATACAGAACTATTCTCTATCTAAATCCCCAGGAAATGAATTTACAATCTTAATTATGGCCATCGGTCTTAACCCTAAGTGCTAGATGACTTGATTCAGGGGATTTTAGTCACTCTGGAAAACTAGAGAAATTGTTTTGGAGGTATTGTGAAGGAATAAGTTTCCAGAACACACATATCATGTAGCTAAGGGAACCACTTGCTTAATGATATTCTGAACTGAATCTGACATGGAAGAGAACATGTAGGTTCTCTAAATCATCTCTGTGCCATTGATATCACTTTGAGTGAGGATCCTCAGTCTCTAAGCCTTGTTTGTTCTTGTTTTCATAGAAGAATGAAGTATTGCGGTTCACAATACAGAACTGGAAGAGGACATAATTCCTTCCATTAGTCTTAATAGTGATGTCTAAGGCATGTGAATTTGGCTTGGTGAATCAAGGTTGCCACCTGGTCTGGGATACTGCACAAAGTGACACAAGGACAGCAGGGTGACTCAGAACTCACCTCAAGCAGTGGTACCTCTAAGCAGAAGGGGTGGCGCCAACAATGCCCAGGAGCAGCAGTGACTGCAACTACGGTGGCTGCTAAAACAGCAATAGCAGTTGTGCCAAAAATAAAACCCTAAGGAGACCGCGGCTGTGACACTGACTTGGTTGCTATATCAGGTATCTTGATAACTCTGAGACCTTTACAGTGTGACAGTCTAATTCCCCAGATTTCCCACAGGTTCTTTGAACTACCCATATTGCCTGTACATTTATTTTTTGCCAGTGATTTCCATCTCTTTCAATCAGCAACCTTAACTGATATATTGTATTTTTCTTCACATTCCTTATCTCAGGAACACACTAAGATGTTTATGATAATTTGGTGATCTTTCATTTCAGGTACTTACTTGCTTATGCTGAGGCTTTGAATAGAGCCTTGGATACAGGTGATGGATACCTAGTAGCAGCCTAGTGGGAGAACATGGGCATGGGACTCTTCATACAGCACATAGGACTGCTGGGATACTAGCATTGTGCATTTACAGTCTGCCGAGGAAGCAATCCAGCTATTTCATGTGAGCTGATTCAATCTTTTTTGGCACATTCTTTGAGTTATCATTTTAACATGAAAATATAGCATAAAAATATTTCTTAAAATGGGAACATATCAAGTTTAATAGCCATCTAGCATTACAACCATGAGTGAAATAAGAAAGTAAGACATTTAACTGTATGAGTCTGTAATGAATTTCAATTTAAAGGCATTAAAGTTGAGTATATCTAGACTTCAATAAGGATGGTCATAATTGAGCAGAAGAGAGAGATTTGCAAATACCATAGTGCAATATAATAAGAGCAGGTGTGGGAAAAAGAAAACATGTTGAAAGATATAGTTGAGGCTAAACTGTTTGTGTGTTTGTTTGTTTTATTTCATGGACCATGATGTTGGTGTAGCTTTTTTGTACTATGCTTTGAAGAATGAGGAAATGTCTCTGTGGAATGAAATAGGGAAATAAAATATTATAAAGAGAAAATTATTATGTTAATAGGAATAATTATTAGGATAATAGCCAATGTCCATGTTAACTCTTTCTGGCCATTCATCACTACATTATAATGACATTGTTTTCAATTTCCAGAAAACAAAAAGGAGATTTAATGAGACAAAATTAATTGCTCAAGGTCATACAATCAATCAGCAGTAAAATTCACGTTGGCATCAAAGCAGTTTGATTTCTTTGGGCTTTTAATCAAATAAGAAGGCTACATTACGAAGGGAATAGAGCAAAACTGAGTTAGGAAAATCAGAGCACAGTTTTGGGATGAAGAGATGAAAAGAACTAAAAAAAAGGGTGGAATTGGTGATGAAGAAAATGGAATCTTTTTAGAAACATATAAATACCAAAATTAGGGGGACTCAGCCAATGAATGCAGAGAGCTAAATGGAGAACTATCTTTGTGACTCTAAAATTTCAATTTTAAAGCACTTGATAGAAATTTTGGAAAGATGGGGAGGTTGGGAAGCAGAAAGTCTACATATATGAAAGGAATAACCTGTTGGTTAAAACATGTTCGGGCCTGGGAATGGTGGCACACACCTGAAATCCCAGCGACTTGAGAAGCTGAGACAGTAGTATTCTACAATTGAGGCCAGCCTGGGCAACTTAGTGAGACCTGGTCTCAAAACAAAAAATTAAAAAGTGTTGGGGATGTAACTCAGTGGTAGAGTGTCCCTGGGTTCAATCCCTAGTAAAACAAAAAATAAAAAATAATAAATAAATAAATAGCAAAATAAAACATGTTGCGGTTTGGCTGCTATATATGCACACATTTGGAATCATTTTTGAGGGGCAGATAAATATCCGAAGAAAAGCCAGATTTGGAGACTTTTGCATGATGTAGTAAATAAACACTATAGCATGCCCATGTAAATTTGATTTTTAGATAAACAATGTTTTTAGCATAAGCATATTCCATATACTATTTTAAATGTACTTTTACTGGTACTATATGCACCATATAGTACCATATAGTACCATATGTACCATATAGTACATATATGTACCATATATGTACCATATAGTACCAAATATACTATAATTTATATAAATATAAATTATAATTACACATCATAGTGAGGTTCAAAGTGATATAAACATACATGCACATAGCACTTTGGTGTTTCCCTCTGAATCCCATCCCGCTCCCAACACCTCCCTGTATTTATTATTGATATTGGTATTGATGACTTCATATATTTACATAGAATTATTTGAATTTCATTAAGTTTAACCCCTCCCCAACTTCCCTAAACAGGTCTCCACTCTTCTATTGGTATCCCTCCTCAAACAAGGTACCTTTTGTTTTCTAATTTCTCTCTAGATTCCAAATGTGAAAGAAAACATGTGACCCTTGGCTTTCTGTGTCTGGCTAATCTCACTTAGCATAATATTCTCTAGCTCCATCCATTTTTCCTGCAAATAACATAATTTTGTTCTTCTTTATGGCTGAGTGAAATTACATTGTGTACATATATGACAGTTTGACGATCCATTCAACTGTTGACAGAGAGAAAAACAAACAAACAAACAAACAAACAAATCGAGGTTTGGCTATCATATATGCATACATTTAGAATCATTTTTTGAGAGGCCAGATAAATATCAGAAGAAAATCCATATTTGGAGACATGCCAGACTTAGCAAATAAAAACTATAGTGTGCCCCGTTAAACTTGAGTTTTAAATAAACAATGTTTTTTCACATAAGCATATTCAATTTTTATTAAAATTGTTTTTGTTGTTGATCTGAAATTCCAATTTCAAGTATTCTTTATTGTTGTCTGGCCTCCTTACAGACTGGAAGCATAGATTTGAGCATCCTCAACTTGCAGAGAGGAGACCACTGGTTACTTAGAGCAGGTAAGATTACCTGAAAAAAAAAAAAACTCCAAAAGGGAACGTTGCCCTTTCCCTTACCAATTTTCTTGCCTTATAACTGCATATGCTCTTCAACTCTGATTTTTGGTTCAGCCATACAATATTGTGCTACCAATAAGGAGGGATAATTGATGATGTGCAACTCTGAGTATGGACGACCTTGCAGGAATCAGTTTTGCCCTCATAGCCCTGACATCTCCAGGAGAACACAGCTTGTCTAGCCTACTTAGAGAGTGAGAGACAGATGGAGCACAGCCCAGTCTCCAATTCACCCCAATGACAATCAGCCAACCCTCATCATGCCAGTGCATCCAGCAAGGCTATCTCATCTTCCCCGGGTTTGGGATATGTGAGCATGGATCCTGCGGTACAGCACTGAAATTTGAGGCTGTCTGTTTTGTACCACCAACATGATAGCAATAGAAAATGTACACAAAGCCAAATACAAAAGTGCTTAAATAAGGACAGCATTAATGAACATATATCATAGATTGCATACTAAATGGAAGAAAATGCTCTAGGATTTCTTATGTATTACTCATTTAATCTGCACAAGGCTTCTTTGAATTTGTTATTATTATCACTCCAAGTTTACTGATAAGAAAACTGAAATGCAGCAGTGTTCAATAATTTGTTCAGTGTCACCCTGGGAAGTGAGAGAGATGGCAGTTTAACTTAAGCTAATTTACCTTTAGAAATGACAAAATTCCATGTCAATACAACTACAAGGAAAAATGGATTTTCCAGTTAAGGAGTTGTTTGCAGCATTTACTATATCAACTACAACTGGGTGTCAGAGTACTATGGGAGGACAGAAGACTGAAAAAGAAAGCAAGGTACAAGGGACAGGAGAGAATGCAGAAAGTGAGTGCCATTACTCCACTGGATCATTCAAAGATAGTAAAATAAATAAAGAAACAAGCAAACAAAGCGTTGACCAATATGATTCTGAGGTTTTAACCTTGTTTTTTTTTTTTTTTTGGTTTTGGTTTTGATAGGAAGTCATGTATGTCCGAACATAGTATATTGTATGCAGGCTTCCTGAGTTAAAAATCCAGCTTGGCCTTGTAAAAACTCTGACTTTGGGAATCTTTTAATCTCTTTGAGCCTTACTTTTGTGTCATGCGAATTCCTCATAGAGTTTTTAAAGACCAAAACACAGTATCCTGGAAAATAGATGATGTTGCCAAATAGGCCAATTCCAGGTTCCTTTCTATAAGGAAAGAGTACAAATATAAAGATAGGTAGTAAGGGATGAAACAAATTACAAATGAGCCAGAAGATAATCAATGGGAAATAGAAAAGTGGATGTCTCCATTCTAATAAGCAAGAAAGAAAACTCTGTCCTCAGAGATAGTCGATAGATAATATAGTTTGAATCTTGAATAACTCCTAAAGCCCAATGTGTGAAAGGTTTGGTACCCAAGGAGGTGCTGCTGGTAGGTGTGGAACCTATAAGAGGTGAGGTTTAATGGGATGTTTCCCTTAACTGGGGGCTTGCTCTTGAGGAGGACTGGGGGACCCAGTGTTTTTCTGTCTCTCTTTTGCTTCCTGGCTATGAGGTGAGCATTTTTGCTTCATCTTGTGCTTCACCACAGGGCCAAGGCAATGGGGCCAACCAATCATGTAATGGAACCTCAACACTAGGGACCAAACTAAATATTTCTCTTTATAAGTATGTTATCTCATGCATTTTATTATAGAGAGAAAGCTGACTAACAAGTGAGGAAAACTGGGTAAATATTACTCTAGAAAGTGAAAGAGGGAGATTAAGGGACAGATCTCTTGATGATACCATGGAAGAATTTTGACTGGAGCCTGTCATTAAATGCTGCTAATGATACCCTATGATAAACAAAGACTGTTTTTAGGAGCATTTTTCCCAGTCTCCATCTGCTCAAGCGTATAAACTTATGCTTAGAGTCAAAACTTTATTTTTTAATTTGTCACTGGTTGTTATTGCCTCACAACTCACTATTGTATGATTTGAAATAAGTTATTTAAGGTCTTCAAACTATAGTTTTCTCAACTATTGCAGGGGAATAACCATGGGATCTATCTCATAGCATCTGAGTTTAGGTGTGATACTGCATATAAGCAAAGTAAGACGTCAATAAATATGAGCTGTTATTGTTAGTTATACTGGAGTTGACATGTAGTTATGACTCTTTCATGGAATAGGTAACATATTACAGGTGGTTAATGAATATCTATGAAAAATGAATAAAGCATGTTTATTACATAAAATTAAAGTTGTTATCAATAAAGGATAAAGTTGTAATCCTTTTATTATAGTAATAAAAGAGCACATACTTTAATGGGGAAGTGGGCATATAAATAATCAATAGGTTTGTGCTATGATTTACTCAATACATAGCTTATGAAACAGTTTCTGTGCGCCGGGCATTGCTCTAAGCACCATGGATGCAGAGATGAATAAAAGAAAAAAAGTCTTGCCTGTATGAGTTTACATTCCCTGGGGAAGACACATAATGTATGAATACAGTGCTGAGGGTGTATTTCAGTAGTAGCTTGCCTAGTGTGTACTAGGCCTGGGTACAACTTCCAACTGCAAAAGATATGTGAGCAAACAATCCAGTGTATAACGTGAACTGTTGATAAGTGCCATGAAGGAAAAGCTACATGAGGGAATAGAGGCCATAGGGAATCAGGAACGAGGAACTGTCATTTATATATGATATCATCTGGTTGCAGGTAGAGTCAGCAAAGGCATCCCAACAGGAATAGTATGTAAGTTGAGTTTTGAAGTAGGAACTCATCATGGGAAGTGAAGAGGAGACCAGCTGAGGTGGAGGAGGAGCTAGTATACAGGTAAATATTTAATAAAGACTACGGATTATTTAGACAAACACATTAATTCAGTTGATGTTTATTGAGTATTATACCTAGTGGACCAACTCTATGGCTTACGCTCTTCTATAGCTTGTATTTTAGCTGAATTATCTTAGATTCCTTTTCCTTTCAGCATATTGAGAGCTGCATTATAATAGCACCATTATATGCCATCCCAATAAAAGATGTAAGTGCGATACTAAATGAAATATTTTAACAAAGGGACTAACAACTGGTGGCAAGTTTTGAGTTCAGGAGACCAGAGAGAAATACATAAAAAGGTATAGACACAGTCCACGGGAAAAATAATAGTTAAGACATTAGAAAAAGGATAAAACAAAATAAATAAATAAATAAATAAATAAATAAATAAATATAAAGCCTTCCCATATTTTGACCCGAGTAGCTATAAGGACTATGACACCGTTTTCAAGCAATCCAGGCTGTCTCTGCAGTCTATAGCAATGTGCATGGCAGAAACATAGCTAAATACCTAACAATATCAAGACTCTGAATCTCCAAGTTCATAGATAGAACCATGGATGAATCCGGTGCTTCAACCTAGTCCCCAAATTTTAGAAGCCAGCAATTATACTTGTTGAACATATTTCCAAAACATAAAATAAATTTAAAATAATGAGGCAAGTCAGAGGACCTGGGCACAGGAAGGGTTAAAAGAGGCCATCTGTATAAAAAACAAAAACAGGGAAAGTAATAAGATATAAGGATAATAATGAACAGGCAAGGATTACGGAAATCAAAACAAAACTCAGCCCCTACTGTGGGTTGCGTTCTGAGGACTACCTATATAGGACTACAAGGATGGGGGGAGATGAGCAGACAGGTAGCACCAGAAGTTAGAAGAGCCCACTGACCTTTGAAATGAAGATGCACATTAAGGATTGAAACCCAGCAAAAGACATTGGGCCCCCAAGACTCAATTTTTACTTATCACAAAAGAGCAGATGGGGGACAAGAAGATATATAAGCTCAATTCCCAAGAACTTCAACGATTGCTTTCTTTCAGGGGCCCCTCTCCCCTGTGTGGGGGACCTATTTTTGTTTTCTATCTTTTCTTGGCTTACAAATAAACTTCCATACCCTTCATTAGTTCTTGAACTTCATTCATTGAAATCCACTGGAAAAGAACCCAATAAAAGGAGACATTCTGTACCAATAAGACTTAGGAAACTGATCAGGTATCCTAGACTTTTGTTTGATATACACATGTTAAAATATTTATTAAACTTTTTTGTGTTCAGGAACATTTTTAATTTATTAAAGACTTTTTATATTGATTTTCATCATTGGATTGCCTGTGACCAATTTGAGTTCAATAAAAAGAAATTATCATGATTTCTGTCTGTAAAACTCTTTTCAGTGGATGTAAGAAATTTCACTTTTTATATCCATGTTTGAAGAAATTATTCATACTCCAATTTTATCTGTTAACAGTAGTCTTGGGTTCTAAATTATGAGATCACTATTCACTGGCGTGTAGGGGTATCCTTAGCACTATTATGCCTTCATTAAAAGTAGGGACTATATTTTTTATCTGAGGATTTCCTTCCAACTAGCATTCAGAAGAAATATATGTTTTAATATTTTACTGATATAATATACATAAAGAAAAGTTCAGTTCTCCCAACAGAAATATTTAGTCACTACAATTTAGAAATGTGTTTCATGTTCCCAACTTCTAATTCTTTAACAATCTAACCAAGACCATAGACATAGCTTTTGCAATGTGCTTCTAAAAGCCATGACATTCAGGAAAAGCACTAATTATATTTGGGTACAAATAAAATTTAATAGCATCTAGACAGTTCAGATCAGAAATCAAAAAGGCTTTCAAGTAAAGTTAGCATTTAAACCTAATGTTCATATTATACAAGATCATACTTAGTTCGTGTAATGTTTGTATAGAGAAAATATGTTGAGATATATAAATATTTCAAGTAATGGCTCTTGAAAAGCAGCCACCATTTAAAAGATATGTTCTTCAGAGCAAACTTTATATGCAATTACATCCCTTAGAAAAGAAATATAAATGTGCATGCTAATTGACATAGTGTTAAATTTTAGAGTTGACAATAAAAACCAAAATCATACAGAACAGTAACTACTAATTAATATACAGGGGCTATTCTACTGCCCTTTTTGGTTAAAGCAAAAAATAACTAACTGGAGAACTCTTCTATTTTGTCCATGCAATTTGGAACATATTAAGCTTTAGATTTCAAAACCTCAATAGCAAAATTAAATACAGTAATATGAAAAATGGATCTACTGGAGAGTCCTGTATTAATACCTTCCAGTTTAACAGTACTTAGATATATATTATCTCCATTAGTCATTTTATCCTGAAGGCATTCTATGTAATAAATGACTGGTCCATTTAACTATGGATTCTTTTCTTCCTTCCCTTGTTCGGTTTTCTGATTTGAAATGAAAACTATAATATAGGTAAAATATGATAGTTTTTCTAAAAGAAATTATATAGTAGTTTTTTACTTTAATTGTATAAAAATACTTTCTCAAAAATAAGTAGTAGTTGTCCCAACCTGAATTTAAGTGGATTCAGACCTGTCTGATCTTGTCCAGCAAACCAGTGAACCAGGCTTCTCTGACCACTTCAAAAGTTGGCAAAGAGACCTACTAGAGTAGTGTTCAATCTGTATTCACAGTTGAAGTACAAAGGTGCCTGGCCAGGAATGGTAAACTTGTGGATCAAGCCTAAAATAAATTTACTCAGAAAGGACAAGAATTATCTGGGAGAAAATAAATGCTAAGGGAACCAGGAGCCAGATCTCCTGACCTTGACTGAGTCATGGGCCAGAGTTGACAGCCAAGGGGGCTCTTATCAATAAAGCATCCTGTGTGTTACTAACAGTTGTCTTTGTGTCATTATCCATTCCTGATAAGGTCTACAAAATATTAAGAACTCTCTAATTGAATATAAAAAGAAATCAGTAAATCCCAGACTTTACCCTCTCTCAATTCTTTATAGAACACCGTAACATTTGGTTCTCTCACATCATGGTGATACAGGGTGTCTCCTCTTATTGGGTTCTTTCCAGGTGGATTTTGATGAATGAAACCCAAAGACTGATGAAGGGAAGAGAAATATAAAACTTTATTTAAGTCAAGAAGAGATAGAAGACTAAAACAGCTCCCCCACACACACAGGGGGAGAGGGGTCCTTGGAGGATAGTTACTCCTGAAGTTCTTGGGAGGTGAGATTTTATACCTTATTGAGGTTTTGCATCTGTTCTTCTATGACTTGTCATAATTGGGTCTTGGGGGACCAATATCTTTTGCCCAATTTCAGTTTTTAATTTGAATTGTTATCTTGTGGACTGGAGGGCTCTAATCTCCTGGCAGCCACTTGTCTGCTCACCTCCCCCCAGCCTTGTTTACACAGGTTCTTCTCACAATGCAGCCCACAGAAGAGGCTGATATTTCGTCTTGACTTACATAGTCCTTCCTTGTCTGGTCATTGTTATCCTTGTATCTTACTAACCTCCCCTGTTTGTTTTTTATACAGATGGCCTCTTTCAACCCTTCCTGTTCCCAGGTCCTCTGTCCTGCCCCAATGGCAGTGGCATGTAGATAAGTCATTTATGGGGCAATGGCCATCAGTAGATGCCAAATGTAGACTGTAGTTCTTCCCCTCTCCTTCAGTTCCCCAAAACAAAGGTTGGAAAAAAGCAAAGGCATGGATGGTTGGAACAGTGGTACCAAGATCATCAAACAGCAATACTGCACACCATAATATGAAAGTGGCAAACTATGGGCACTGTGAGGTCTAACTGTGAGGTCTGGCTGTGAGGTCTTGCCAGAGGAGACCAAGAACAAAAAGGACCTAAAAAAAGGCACAAAAGAAAGAGAAACACCACCTGACCATCACCCTGCCCTGAGATGACCTGGTCACTAGCCCACCAACCAGTGGCATACATGATTACTCTTGTACTCCCCTCCTTGCCCCATAAAAAGCCCCTAGTCTGTAAGGAAGGGGGCTCCTGACACTCGTGGAATCTTTCCCAGTCAGTCCCCGCTCCCAGGCTTTATCTCAAATAAAGCCTGTTCTGGTCTGTCTAGCCTTGTTTTCTTTATCCCCATATTCCCTGACATTATGGTGCCAAAACCTGGGAGGGAGAGAGCAGCCAGGTCTCTTGTAATCTGGAAAGTGGCAGGCAGCTGCGCTCACCTTGCACCAGACTCAAGCAGCAGCAGTTTGTCCTGTGCTAATTCCCAGATCGTGAGAGATTTCTGGCTGACCATCCTCCAGGGAAAGAGCCCCATTTCTCCTCCCCCATTTATTCCATCCTGAGTGAGGCCAAAAGAAAACCTGGGAGCAAGACAAAGCCCCTTCAGTTCTCTAAAATTCTGGGGATGAAGCTCACTCTCTAGCCACCCTTTCAAACTCCCTCCATTTCTCTGTCCATCCCTCCCACAGCTCCAGTGAAGGTCCTTTGCTGATCCAGGGTTCCAGCATTCAACACCAATCACCTATTTGGACTGATAACTCCTTCCCCCATTTGCCTTTCTGTGGCAACCAGAGAGACCCTGAGAAAGGGGTTTTTCTGTTGTCAAACAGGAACATGGGGACACCTGCCTTTCTATTTCTGGCCCGTCCATCCACCAGGTGTATGATCAGTCTGGACTCTGGCTGCCTTCACTGAGGACGCTTGGTGAATGCCCTGTCTGTTCTTCGGTTTCATGTCTTACCAGCCCATGAGTTTTCCAAATTTAAAAAATCCCCCAAAGTCCCCTCTGGCATGCCTTTAAAACGTCTGCTTTATGACTGAAGGGGAATTTAAATCAAAATGCCTTATTTTTTACTGTAACACAGTCTATCCTCAATATTGAGATTCAGTGTCCTGCCTAAAAATGGCACATTTGACCCAAAATCCAACAAAACTTAGACAACTACATTGCCTGGAATCTGCCAAGGACAGAAGGAAAAACCCTTTATTTTCAAGCTTTCTCTCCTCTTCACCCTTGCCCTCACTCTGTAAAAAAAAAAAAAAAAAAAAAATCACTTTTTGTGCCAAGACTTTCTCCTTGAGCAAAACTTCCCAGAGGGGGAAAATCCTCCCCCACATTGTCCGTCCATGTGTCACCACTCCTGCCTGTGCCCTCACATGCCCCTCCCATACCCCCTCATGCTCCACCCATATGTCCCCACACTATCCACGCCATTCCCCCAAAGCTCCATCTGCACCATTCCCCACCCCTCAGGGCCCACTGTAGATAATGTTTAAATGTTTCTTGTAAAGGCCTGTAAGATCATAAAATCATTCTATTGTCTAATATGGTTTGTTCTCTTACACTCTAAAAGAGAATTCTAGGATTCTAAAGCCCTGTATTCTGATCCCTCTCTTGTCATGAGATACGTGATGATTTCATGTGGGTCCTTGTCTTTCGTGTAGAAGAATTTTAGCATGTGCCATTCAGAAATAAAGTCATAGGTTTAATTTAAGAAAGGTGGGGAAACATACACAGGCCATCTCAAGGGTGTGAGAGCCATGGCAGACCGTGGCTGGGAGGGGCTCAGAGGGGCACAGAGAGAGGCATGAGGGCAGCTGTTCAGGGCAAAGAGAGAGCAAGAGTGAGAGAGGATCTCTTGGATCCTTATAGTCTTTTTTTATATGCCTCCTGGAGAATGGGGGATGGCCAGGCTCATGGCGGGAAGTGGGGATCATGGGATGGTGATATCTTTTCTTTGAAGTTCTAAGCTAGACAAAAGGTATTGATATAGGACTCTCAGGGACTGGAGGCTTGGAGACATGAAGCTGGGATGCAGGGAAAAGGTGTGGATTCCCTCAGAAGGATTTTCCAGGAGTGGAGATTGGAAGTCAGGTGGCCAGTGGGGTATAACAATAGGTATGACTTTTTGGAGTTCTGGTGGAAGGTAAAGTTTTCTTCCTACCAAAGCTAATCACCTCAGGAATTTCAGGTGTGAAGATAGCCCATTGTGTTCTTAAAGATATGGGTCTTGTCTCTTTGGGCATGTCCTGGGCAAGTGTTGTGGGGCAAGCTAAGGAGTATTTTAGATTTTTTAAACTATATTTTCCTTTTCTTCCCAAAATGTCTACTTTCGACTAAAATTTTATCTCTTCTATTCTACCTAATCATTCTTACACAATCATCTATATGAATTTATAGCAAAATATAGCCTTTTATTACAGGAAGATAGAGCTGTTTCATTTTTGAGAATATGGATTTTTACAAATTCCCCTGGGTTTGCACGCATGTATTTTCTATTCTGATTTACTTTAGTTTTGTCAAACAGGAGACTTTCTGTGGTCCCTATCTTTGTCATTTTTTTCACTCCTGTCTTTACTCAACAACTATTCAAGGTTAATTTTCTGGTATCCTGATAAAGAGGATAAACAGTGTTGGTGATTGGTGGGTTTACCTGCCATGGGAGACTAAGTGGCCACCTGATTCATTTTGATTTGGAGTCATCCCTGAGTGGTGGACTAACCAAGCATTGCCAGCTGCACAGGTTTTCCCATGTGTGTTTCTTACAATAAAATCTGTGACAGCATATGTTTCAGTTTCTGAAAGCTCTAGATCTGGCATCATTCTGGTCAATAGATATCTGTAACTCTCTTGTCCTCTACCTATTGATGTTCTTTGTTGTGTTATGTGTGTAATGTGTCTGTATATTGTCTACATGATACCACAAATTGGCATATTAATAAATGAGTGCTCATAAAATTTAAAAAAAAACATAAAACTAAATGCCTCTGAGTTAACGTGACTTAAATAAATCTAACAACTAAGTAAATTTAAGATTCGTTCATGAGATTAAAGTAAAGATGTCCTCAAAAATTATTAACATAAGCCTTTCTTCCTAGGTAAACTGTCAATTGAGATTACATTTACCTCTGTAGGATATTTCCAAATACAATGTTCATTGCTTTAAAAGGTTTTTCTTTGGCAGGAAAAATGCTTTAAGACACTAATGATATTTATCTGATGTCTTGATTACTAAGTTAAATTGGGTAAATAAAAATGTGATTAATGTTTTAACATGCTCTTGGTTTGTTTGGATCTAGAATAACATTTCAATAGATTATGTGGGTTTAAAATGGCTTTACTTTTGGGTCTTTACTAAGAAATAACATAGGTTGTTGGAAATTGGGATGTAATTTTGTACATATTGCCTTTATGAAAACAATTATCTATTCTTTTACCTTAGCACCCTAAAAAAATTAGAGACAATTATCTGACTGATAAAATACATCTTAAACCATCTTTAGCTGATAAAGTTGCATGCTGGACCTGTTTTTCAGGAGAAAAGTACAGGTTCTAAAATCTGTATTAAGGACAAATCCAAAGCTATGCCAGCAAAGTCAATCAGTTATGGCCCTTTTTGGCCACACTGACAAATAAATATTTGTCATACCACCAGCGCCCCCCCAAAACCAAAATAAAACCCAATAAATAAAAGGAGATATTTCTAGGCATGAAAAAAATATTATGAAAAAGAAAGTTAAAAGAAAGAAGGAAATGCTATTAGATAAAAAAGAATTTTGTATGGCAAGATTTTTGTTCTAAATGAATAAATTATCCCATAGGGAAAAAGAAAGATGAGAACAAAAATCAGGGAGTTAAGTCACAGAGAGGTTGAGGAAGTTGCAAGTGATTTGTAAAGAATAAGACAAAGAAGAGGAACTATTTAAAGGGTTTTCTAAGAGTCAAATTAAATGCATTGATTCTATGTTTAAAAAATTTGGTTTTCTTAAGATATTGATCTGCCCTGGATAAAGTTTTACAAAAGCAAGCCAAAAGAGTAAAATTTAACATTTTATTAAGATAATTTCCTGTTTCCTGCTGCATATTTATAATTTCCCAAAATGTTCCAAACTTCTAAAATAGAAAATGTAAGATTACTAAGCTAATGGCATCAAAATGAAAAGAAACAGGGATATCCTTTCCATGTTTATGTTTATATGTTCCTAATTCCATTATGACCATCTTCTTTATACAAAGGTACAAATGGGATTTTTTCATTCCTGATAATTCTACTTCATGTCCATCAGCAAGACAGCTTAAAAGGATTGGTGAAATTGACCTTCTGGGTGTTCAACAGAAACAATCATGAAATCAAAAGACTAAGGATAAACAGCCAGTATTTAGCCCTAGTCCTCCAATGTGAAATAGGACCCAGGGAAGGAGCTCACTAAAGAACCCTGAAACTCCTGTGAGTCATCTGACCTCCCAAAACAGTGAGATCATGAAGGCCCCAGAGACTGGGAGCCACAAGCACATACTCTGCAAATAGGAGGGTCATTGGACAGGAAATGTCCCTATTCATCCAGGGAAGCCAATGGTCAGCAAGACTGCAACCTGTCCTGGCAGATGACACAACTGGTAGAGGTAAAAGCCTCAAGTTCCTAAAACTAATCTTGAGGAGCCTTGACTGACCTTAACAGCAAAAATTGTTTAAAAAAAAATGGATCTTTGCCCAACATAGGACTGCCTGCTTGGTCTCAAATACCCAGAAAAAAACAGAGGCAAATGTGATATTTCAGGGGTAACAAAAAAGATCTATACTAAAGCCATTTATATAGTACTTCTACCTTTAAACTTGCAGAAAAATAAGTTATGACACCAATACCCAAAATCTTCCTCCAGTTAAGTCCTTGTAAGATGCTGTAAAGTTAAACCTCCTATCATTCTTGAGGTTTTACAGGTCCAGGACCATTAGACACCACAAAAAATGTAAATTCCTATTCCTTAAGCTCCTGGAGGATCTGAGTCCTGCTCAAAATGCTACAGACAAAAAACCTGTTTAAACTCAGTTAAAAACAACATGTTTGTTTTTTTTCCAGGCTTTGTGCCATAGAAACCTTACTGATATTTAAAAAAAACTAGAAAATTTTCACCAATCAAAATGAATCTTTGGATATGGTTCTTCCTGAATAACATGGTTCCTATCCTTTCTAACTCCTTTACTCATTTGCTTCCTTATCCTACTTTCTGAGCCATGCTTAATCAACCAATTATATCACAAATTCAAAAAATCACTAACTGCTCTGTCAACTAGCTTCTCTTATAGACAAAAGGCCAATACATCCTCCTCCCAAATATACAGAACCTTTAAGACCCTCACAGTGCCTGTAATGCACCTTTTAGCAGTAGATCCACCTCTGCCCCATTGTCAAGCAGGAAGTAGCTCAAGCAAATACAGCAACCCATTTTCCAATGTAAATATTATAAAACCTCTGGATTGCGGTCAATATAAATATTATAAAACCTATGGATTGAGGTCTGACTGTGAGGTCTGGCTGTGAGATCTTGCTGGAGAATACCTAGAACAAAGGGACCCAAGAAAGGCAGGAAAGAAAGAGAAATGCACCCTGACCATTATCCTGCCCTTAGATGACCTGGTCACTAGCCCACCAACCAGTGGCATGAACGACTACTCCTGTACCCACCCACCCTTCTTGCTTATAAAGAGCCCCTAGTCTGTAAGGAAGGGACTCCTGACTCTGGTGGACTCTCCTGGTCAGTCTCCACTCCTGGGCTTTACCTCAAATAAAGCCTGTTCTGATCTATCGAGCCATGTTTCCTTTATCCCCATATTCTCTGACACAATATACTTAGTAATTCCAGAAACACCTGAGGTTCATTTGAGAGGACTGATATTCTGAGTGAATAAATGTGGGAAGACTGTATTCATTTATTGTTAATATGATGCCTGACATTTAGGTAGGGTAGAAGAAATAAAAGAAATATATAGAAGGAAGACATAAAAGGAGAAAAAGGAAACATAACTTTAATATGGCATCCTGGGCCTAAATTTCCCAATACTATTACTCCTCAGCCAGGTCTGCTAGTTTCAAGTTTCTGAGAAATTTACAAGTCTTTGCTAATTAACCTGAGCACTATTGATTGTCCTCAAAGAGGTATCTATTGATTGGAACAGAGTCCACACAAAAGAGCCACAGAGGTGGCCTGGACACCACACTGGAAACTCACTTAACATATTACCTTGAACTATTAATTATCCAAACTTGGAAGAGTTAAACAGGAGAGATATCTGTGGGTCAGAGGACAGAGGTCACATAAAAGGGTAATTTCCTTGGGCACTGTTAGCCATCCCACTTGTAAAATGATTACAACAAAAGAGCAGTCTCCATGGGCACTGCAAGCTATCCTTAAAGAGTTTAAACAAAACAGATACCTGTGGAGAAGATTGTGAAGGCCCCATGAGGACTCTGCAGTTGACAAAAACACCCGAAACCATCTTGTGATTACAGGACTGCTGTAATCCTCACATACCCACTCCTGCCCATCCCTCACAAAAGTCTCCTATAATAGAAGAATCATGTACCCCAAACTGCATCTCTCTCACTCTGTATATGGCGTGCATTATCCCATGAATGTCTATTTCCTGCTTTCCTAAATAAATCTCGCTCTATGTCTCCGATTGGCGCATGCTGAAATTATTTTCTGTCATGTAAGCCAGGCCCCTGTGAATCCTGAGTTGTATTCCCCTCTCTCCACAATTTGGAACTGCTGTGTACCCTTCATGGAATAAACCCTTCTCCCTTGACAATGTTTGAAAGCTTGTGTAACACAGTGAATTAGAAATATTTTCATCATCCTGTGCTATAGCCTTGCTGCTTCACTGTACATGTTTCATGTTAACGGCTGTAAGATGTTAAAATAATAAAATAAAAACTAGAAAAGAGCCCAAGTAGTTATATTTTATGTATTTAATTTATTAGATTACATTGATATATATCATTCAATTAATGATGGAGGAAATAGGATAGAAGTTTCCAGAATAAAGCACAGGATAGGACCAACAACATTTGGAAATTTCCCCTCTGCTTCCATTTTCAGCCATTCATTTAGTAGAAGCTAGAGAATCTGTATCTTCCATAGAATGGGCGGGAAAATCCATATCCGTAGCCTCCAAAGCCAGGGCCAAATCCATAGCCTCCAAAGCCACAGCCACAGCCCAGTCGGCCATAGCCATAGCCCAGGCCACCGAAGCCTC